>PITA01034299.1:0-11765 GCA_004023965.1 Spilogale gracilis | reverse complement strand
GGCCTGGACTCTTGTTTTTGGGGAGGTTTTTGATCACTGCTTCAATCTCATTACTAGATATAGGTCTATTCAGATCGTCAATGTCTTCCTGTTTCAGTCTTGGTAGTTTATAGGTTTCTAGGAATGTATCCATCTCTTCTAGGTTGTTAAACATATTGGCATATAATTGTTGATAGTAATTTTTGATGATTGTTTCTATATCCTTGGTGTTAGTCGTGATCTCTCCCCTTTCATTCATGATTTTGTTAATTTGGGCCTTCTCCCTTTTCTTTTGGGTTAGTTTGGCCAATGGTTTATCGATCTTATTGATTCTTTCAAGGAACCAGCTTCTAGTTTTGTTGATGCGTTCTACTGTATCTCTAGTTTCTGATTCATTCATCTCTGCTCTAATCTTTATTTTTTCCCGCCTTGTGTGGGGGGTTGGTTTAATTTTTTGTTGATTTTCCAGTTCTTTAAGGTGTAATGAGAGTTGGTGTATTTGGGATTTTTCAATTTTTTTGAGTGAGGCTTGGATGGCTATGAATTTCCCCCTTAGGACGGCCTTTGCTCTATCCCATAGGTTTTGGATCAATGTATCTTCATTTTCATTGGTTTCCATGAAGTTTTTCAGTTCTTCTTTGATTTCTTGGTTGAGCCACATATTCTTGAGTAGGCTCGTCTTTAGCTTCCAAGTGTTTGATTTTCTCCTGAACTTTTTATGCTGATTGAGTTCCAGTTTCACGGCATTGTGGTCAGAGAATATGCAGGGAATAATTTCAATCTTCTCGTATCGGTTGAGCCCTGATTTGTGACCTAGTATGTGGTCTATTCTGGAGAAAGTTCCATGTGCACTCGAGAAGAATGAGTATTCTGCTGTTTTAGGGTGAAATGTTCTGAATATATCTATGAGATCCAGCTGGTCCAATGTGTCATTCAAGACTCTTGATTCTTTGCTGATTTTCTCTTTAGATGATCTGTCCATTGCTGAGAGTGGTGTGTTAAGATCTCCTACGATTAGTGTATTTGCATCAATATGATTCTTTATTTTGTTTAACGGTTGGCTTATGTAGTTGGCTGCTCCCATGTTAGGGGCATAAATATTTACAATTGTTAGATCTTCTTGATGTAGAGACCCTTTAAGAAAGATGTAGTGTCGGGGCGCCTGGGTGGCTCAGTTGGTTAAGCGACTGCCTTCGGCTCAGGTCATGATCCTGGAGACCTGGGATTGAGCCCCACATTGGGCTCCCTGCTCTCGGCGGGAAGCCTGCTTCTCCCTCTCTCACTCCCCCTGCTTGTGTTCTCTCTCTCGCTGTATTTCTCTCTGTCAAATAAATAAATAAAATCTTTTTTTTTAAAAAAAGAATGATGTAGTGTCCTTCTGTGTCTTTGACTACAGTCTTTAGACTAAAATCCAATTTGTCTGATATGAGAATTGCTACCCTGGCTTTCTTTTGGGGTCCATTGGCATGAAAGATGGTCTTCCATCCCCTCACTTTCAATCTGGAAGTGTCTTTAGATTCAAGATGAGTCTCTTGTAAACAGCATATGGATGGGTCCTGTCGTTTTATCCAGTCTGCAACCCTGTGTCTTTTTATTGGAGCATTTAGGCCATTCACATTGAGGGTGATTATTGATAGATATGTTTGTATTGACATCATGTTGCCTATGGAGTTCATGTTTCTATAGGTTACCTCTGTATATTTCTGTTTTGTGTCACTCTTGGGTTCGTTTCTCCTCTATAGAACCCCTCTTAGTATTTCTTGTAGTGCTGGCTTGGTGGTTGCATAATCTTTTAGACCTTGGCGGTCTTGGAAGCTCTTTATTTCTCCTTCCATTTTGAAAGTCAACCTTGCTGGATATATTATCCTTGGCTGCATATTTTTGTCATGTAACTTCCTGAATATGTCTTGCCAGCCCTTTCTGGCTTGCCAGGTTTCTGTGGAAAGGTCTGACGTTATTCTGATGGTCCTCCCTCTATAGGTAAGGGATCGCTTTCCCCTAGCTGCTCCTAAGACATATTCTTTGGTTTTATGATTCAAGAATTTTACTATTATGTGCCTGGAAGTTTTTCTGGCCTCATTGATCTTGGGGGGTGTCCTCTCTACTTCTAGGACATGAACATTTGTTTCATTCTTCAGATTTGAGAAATTTTCATCCATGATTTGTTCAACAATATTTTCTAGGCTTCTCTCTCTCTCAATTCCTTCAGGGATTCTAATAATTCTGATATTGGAGCGTTTCATGGCATCATTCATTTCCCTTATTCTGTTTTCTTGCGATTTTAGCTGTTTGCTCCAAGACTTCTCTTGCTCCTCCTTCTTAATCTATCTGTCTTCTAAATCACTGATACGATCTTCAGCTTCACTTACTCTGGCTGTTAGCATATTTAAATTAGATTGCATCTCATCTAAAGCCTTTCTGACCTCAGCTTTCACTTCTGTTACTATGGCTTCCACTTTGAGACTAATGTTCTTTTCTAAATTGACTATTGCTTGAACTATTGCTGTCCTGAATTCCATTTCTGTCATATTGTTTATGTTCATTTCCGGTAATTCTGTGACCGAGGTTGCAGTCTCAGGGTTCTTCTTCTGTTGGATGTTCCTTCTCCCAGTCATTGTGGTGAGGAGTGGTTGAGGGGGTGTATGGTTAGATATATCAGCCACTATCTAGGTGGATTGGTTGTTGGAAGGTTTTGGAGCAACCAGAGTTCACCACCGAAAAGGGAGGAGAAAGAAAAAAGAAAACAGAAGAGAGGAAGCAAGAATAGAAACCCCTGCCAGAGCGGGGCCCAGTGATAGGATTTATATGGTACAAAACTGTTACAGGGTAAAGAAAAGGGTTATCAAGGATAAATGAAGAGATCAAAAAGCGAAGCCCAACCTATATGACCCCCAAGACCAGTATTTATATAATATAAAAGCAAAGACAGGGACGCCCGAGTGGCTCAGTTGGTTAAGCGACTGCCTTCAGCTCGGGTCATGATCCTGGAGACCCGGGATCGAGCCCCACATCGGGCTGCCTGCTCGGCGGGAAGCCTGCTTCTCCCTCTCTCACTCCCCCTGCTTGTGTTCCCTCTCTGCCTGTGTTTCTCTCTGTCAAATAAATAAAATCTTAAAAAAAAAAAAAGCAAAGACAGTTACACAAACACACTGACAAACTAGAATGGGAAGGTGAGGGCAGACACTCCTTGTGGGCAAGGAATGCGTTTCAGACGCTCCCGAGTTTGTCTTGTTATTATTGTTGGAGGAGCCCACTTTCAAAAGATATAGGGGGATTAGAACTGGTTGTATATATGGGTAGTATTGAATAGGGATGTGGGATTGACTTGAAGCTTGAATCTACATGTACATGTAAAAGAAAGAATAAAGGAAAGAGGAGAGAAGAAAGGGAAAAACAGAGAGAGGAACAGGGAAACAAGAGGCAACAACAAAAGCAGAAAATACAGGAGTGTGTTTGAAAAAATTTCAGGGTGAAAAAGAAAAAAATGAAAAAATGTTATGGGGTGTTGTATTGGGTATCACGTTGTGATAAGAAAGGGGCTAAAAATTGAAACAAGAAAAACCATGAGAATGTATTTTTAAGCTTAAAGTGGAAGCTTCAAAAGTAAAAATAGAAAAAAGTTTAAAAAAGTAAATGAGGTGGAAAACTCGAGCCCCACATCGGGCTGTATCAATGAGTTGTAGGGCTTTTGGTACTTGTAGTCAGTGCCAGGAGTTTAATAAATTGCCTTTCCCCCGATTTGGGGTTTTGCATTGGAGTGTTGTCCTCCTGAGCTTCTGGCTTGCTTTCTGGGGGCCGGGCGTGCCGTTCCGTTTCAGTCCTTCTACCTGGGCTGCCTCTCTCAGCCCCCTTGCTAGAGGCTGGTCTCAATGGTAACCAGGTTATCAGGTTACAATTCTCTGGCAGCGGAGCGTTGTTCTTTTACGTCTTTTTTCAGCTACTGAGGAAGTCAGGTTGGAGCAAGATGTCTGCGCCCAGACCTCCCTCCCAGAGAGAGCCTCTACGCAGAGAGGGGCTCTTTCCAGCCTCCCCGGTTGGCAGTCTGTCACAGCCGGGCTGGTGCAGATGTTGTATTGATTTCTGCCCCTACCCCCGCTTGTCACTTCACTCCTGCACCTCAAAGCCACAACTCCTTTTGGATCGTGCGACCTTGTCTGTGCCCTGGGACCCACGGCCTCTCTCGTCCCACGCAAGTCTGTAAAATTGCCTTCCCTGGGGAGTCTGCGACCGGCCCACGGGGTGGAGAGAAACGGAAGTGAAAGGCAGTGGCATAAAAATAGAATCCACGCCCGCCGCTGTCGGGGCAGCTGCGGGGGTGGTGGTGGCGGTGGTGGCAGCAGCGATGGTGGCGGCGGAAGAAAAAAGAAAAAAAATTTTTTTAAAGTCTCCTTGCCTTGCCGCGGGCTCCGCTGTGTTCCCATTTCTGTCTTGCCCTGATTCAGACTGTAATCTGCTGTTATTCCTCACTCACAGAGCACTTTCGTTTTGGGGTATTTGCTTTCAATGGTTCAGCTCTGCGGGCTTCCTCCCCCACTCCCCTGTCTCTGGGGGCAAGCCTCCGGTCCCTCTTACTTGTTTCTACCTTTTTGCCGATGGTCCTTGTCTCCCGTGGTGATCCAGAAGTGCGAAATATCACATTTCAGGCTGATTTCATGGGTGTTCACAGTGGTCCGGTAGTGTTTTTTTTTTTTTTCTGGAATTCAGCTCTCTTCATGGAACTCCCCGAAATGTGGTCACCTGGCCTTCCGCCATCTTGACTCCTCAGGGTAGCTCTATTTTTAACTTTTTTTTTTGAGGAGCCTCCAGACTGTTTTCCAGAGTGGGTGCACCAACATTCATTCCCCAACAGGGTGAGAGGGTTCCCCTTTGTCTACAACATCGCCAATAGTCATTGTTTCTTGTTTTGTTAATTTTGGCCATTCTAAGTGGTGTAAGGTGGTATCTTATTGCGCTTTTGATTTGTATTTCCCTGATGGTTAGTGATGCTGAATATTTTTTTTCATATGTCTGTTAGCTATTTGTATGTCGTTTTTAGAGAACTGTCTGTTGATGTCTTCTGCCTATTTTTTTGACTGAGTTATTTGTTTTTTGGATGTTGAGTTTGAAAAATTCTTTCTTTATAGGTCTTGGATACCAGCCCTTTATCTGTAATGTCATTGATAAATATCCTCTCCCATTCTGGGGACTGCCTCTTAGTTTTGTTGACTGTTTCCTTTGCTGTGCAGAAGCATTTTATCTGTCTCTACCTCCTCAGGGATCCCAATAATTCTGATACGGGAACATTTCATGGCATCATTTATTTCCCTAATTCTGTTTCCATGGCTTCTAAATGTTTGTTCCAGACCTTCTCCTGGTCCTTCTTTTCTATCAGTCTGTCTTCTAGAGCACTCATTCAATCTTCTGTCTCATTTACCCTAGCTGTTAGAGTATTTAGATTAGGCTGAATCTCACTGATAGCATTTTTAACTTCTGCCAGACCAAATCTCACTTCCACCCTTAGAGATTCTATGTTGTCACTAATGGTCTTCTCCAACCTAGCCATTGCCTGGACAATTGTTACCCTGAATTCCATTTTCAACATATTTTTTATGTCCATACCCAATAATTCTCTGGCAGAGGTCAGTCTCTGAATTTTTCCTTTGTTGGTTGTTCCTCCCCCTGTTATTGATAGGGATTGAATCTGCAGGTTGTTTGGAGTAATATGGACATTTTTAAAAAAGGTTTTACTTATTTGACAGAGAAACATAGCTAGAGAGGGAACACAAGCAGGGGAGTGAGTGAGGGAGAAGCAGGTTTCCCGCCGAGCAGGGAGCCCAATGTGGGGCTGGATTCTGGGACTCCAGGATCATGACCTGAGCTGAAGGCAGACACTTAATGACTGAGCCCACCCAGGTGCCCCATAATATAAACATTTTAATAGTATTATTTTTTTCAAGTCATGCACATGGAATATCTTTCCTGTTGTGGCATCTTTAACCTCTTTCATCCATGTTTTATAGTCTACAGTGTATAAATCTTTCACCTTTTTGCTTAAATTTATTTTATTCCTAGGTATTTATTTTATTGCTAGGTATTTTATTCTTCTTGATGCCATTGTAAATGGAGTGGTTTTCTTAATTTCTCTTTATCCTAGTTTGTTATTAGTGTGTAGAAATGCTGATTTCTGGGGGCGCCTGGGTGGCTCAGTTGGTTGGATGACTGCCTTTGGCTCAGGTCATGATCCCGGCGACCCGGGATTGAGTCCCACATCGGGCTCCCTGCTCGGCGGGAAGCCTGCTTCTCCCTCTCTCACTCCCCCTGCTTGTGTTCCCTCTCTGGCTGTGTTTCTCTCTATCAAATAAATAAAATCTTAAAAAAAAGAAATGCTGATTTCTGGGCATTAATTTTGTATCCTCAAGTTTAATTCATTTATTGCTTTTAGCAGTTTATTGAGGAGGAGTCTTTAGGATTTTCTTTGTATAGTTTCCTGTCATCTGCAAACAGTGACAGTTTAACTTCTTTACCAATAAGGGTATGTCTCTTTTGCTCCTGCTCCTCACCCACCTCCTCCTCTTTGTGGTTTTTTTTTTTTTTTTTTTTTTTTGTGTGTGTGTGTGTGTGTCTGTTGGTCTGTGTGTCTGATTGCTGTGGTTAGGACTTCAAGTACTATGTTAACTAAAAGGTAGCCTGCTAATTTTTTAAAGCTCCCAGGGGTAAGCCCTGCTGGGTCACAAAGTCAAATGTTACAGGAACTTCTCAGTGTGGGTCCCCAGTTCCTGGGGTGCCTGAGGGTGGGATCTGATCCACTTCCCCGGGCTTGTGATGTTTCTCCTATTTGGGGCTAGTTGTGCTGGGGTTTTGGTGCCCAATGGCATCTCTACCCCTCCACCCTTTTCAATGTAGTTTCTCTCCATGATTGGCTGTGGAAGATCTGTTCTGCAGTCCTCAAGTCATCTTCCGAGTTAGTTGTATAGATACAGTTACCTCACTGTGTCCATGGGATGAGGTGAGCATAGGATCCTTTCCCCTCTACCCTCAAATCGCAGACTTAAAAATGTATAATATAGTACGTTAACTGTAAGCACAATGTTGAACAGATTTCTACAACTTAATTGTCTTGCATAGCTAAAATTTTCTACCTGTTAAACAGTAACTCCCACTTCGCCCATCCCCACCGTCCCTGGTAACTGCCATTCTATATTCTGTTTTTCTAAGTTTAACTCTTTTTTTATGTTCAGTTAGTCACTGTAGAGCACATTATTAGTTTTTGAGGTAGTGTTCAGTGATTTATTAGTGACATATAACACCCTGCGCTCATTAAAACATGTGCCCTCCTTAATACCCATCACCCAGCTAACCCATCCCCCTCTTGGGGTTTTGGTGCACCAAAACTGAAACTCTCAGTTTCTTTCCTGGAGTCCAGAGTCTATCTTGGTTCATCTCCCTCTCTGATTTCTCCCCCTTCAGTTTTCCCTCCCCTCCCCTATGGTCCTCCATGCTATACTTTATGTTCCACATGCGAGTGAAACCATATAATAATTGTCTTTCTCTGCCTCACTTATTTGACTTAGCATACTCCCCTCCATTTCCATCCATGTTGATGCAAATGGTGTATTCATCTTTTCTGATGGCTGAATAATATTCCATTGTATATATGAACCACATCTTTAACAGATGAATGGATAAAAGACATCGTGGCTCCTTCCACAGTTTGGCTATTGTGGACATTGCTGCTATGAACATTGGGATGCATGTGGTCCTTTGTTTCATTACATCTATATCTTTGAGGTGAACACCTAGTACTGCAATTGCTGGGTCATAGGGTAGCTCTATTTTTAACTTCTTGAGGAACCCCCATACTGTTTTCCAGAGTGGCTGTACCAGCTTCATTTCCAGCAGTGTAAGAGGGTTACCCTTTCTCCACATCCTTGCCAACATCTGTTATTTCCTGAGTGGTTCATTTTAGCCATTCTGACCAGTGTGAAGCTGTATCTCATTGTGGTTTTGATTTGTATTTCCCTGATGCCAAGTGATGTGGAGCATTTTCTCATGTGTCTGTTGGCCATTTGTGTATCTTCCTTGGAGAAGTGTCTGTTCATGTCTTCTGCCTATTTCTTGATTGGGTTCTTTGTTTTTGGGTGTTGAGTCAGAGCTCTTTATACATCTTGGATGCCCTTTATCTGAAATGTCATTTGCAAATATCTTCTCCCATTCTGTGGGTTGCCTCTTAGTTTTGATGTCTGTTTCCTTTGCTGTGCAGAAGCTTTTTATTTTGATGACGTTCCAAAAGTTCATTTTTGCTTTCGTTTCCTTTTCTTTGGAGATGTGCCTTGAAAGTTACCTTAGCTGATGTCAAAGAGGTAACTGCCTGTGTTTTTCTTGAGGATTTTGATGGATTTGTCTCATGTTTAGGTCTTTCATCCATTTTATCTTTGTGTATGGTGTAAGAGAATGGTCGAGTTTCCTTCTTCTTCATGTGGCTGTCCAATTTTCCCAACACCATTTGTTCAAGAGACTATTTTTTCCCCATTGTACATTCTTGCCGCCATTCCCGTGGACTCATACAAGATCACACAGACTTAAATGTAGTTGCAGGGTCAGAACACAGACTTTCTTGGTTCCGTACCCACTGCCTTTAACTTCGGTAACTATTATTCTTTATGGCTTCTTCACATAGTAGTTGGTGTAGAAACCTTTTTTTTTTTTTTTAAAGATTTTATTTATTTGACAGAGAGAAACACAGCCAGAAAGGGAACACAAGCAGGGGGAGTGAGAGAGGGAGAAGCAGGCTTCCTGCCGAGCAGGGAGCCTGATGTGGGACTCGATCCCAGGTCTCTGGGATCATGATCTGAGCCGAAGGCAGTCGCTTAACCAACTGAGCCACCCAGGCACCTCTAGAAACCTTTCTAAATAATAGCATCTTTAAGGCACTGTGCCAATGGATACTATCTACAATATTCTGAACAAATTACTTCTGCTTTATTTTTTTATTACATTATTTTATTTTTTCAGTGTTCCAAGATTCATTGTTTATGCCCCACACCCAGTGCGCCATGCACTTCTGCTTTAAAACATCCTTTGTGGTAGTCAGTAGAGGCAAGAGGCTATTACAAAATTAGACAGGCTTTGTTAGGAAAACTTTCACCTATGGGAATTATCTTTGTGCACATTCACTTTATAGTCTTCACTGTATATCCAAGCAACTTTGTAAGAGAGTTTTTTCTGCTATAGGTGTCCCTTCTTGGGTCAAAAGAATATACAACCACTCATTCTTTGGAGTTCATTTCCACTCTTCCACAAGCTTTTATTTTAATCAAGTATAGCTGACATACAACATGACACTAGTTTCAGGTGTACAACATAGTGATTTGACAACTCTCCACATTATGCTGTGCTCACAACTGTTGCTACCTTCTGTCACCACACAATGCTGTTGTACCACTGACTCAATTCCCTCTGCTCCACCGTCTATCCCTGTGAATGACTCATCTGTAAGTGGGACTCCACTCCCCCTCAATGACTGTGCCCATCTGCCGGAGTCCAGCTCTGGCTGAACCAGGGTCCCCGAAGGATGGACGGTGTCGGTGAATAGGAGACGAGAGAGCCCTGTAGATGCCTTCTGTTCACCTGCCAGGTATCTCTGACTTGGCTTTCAGTATCTTTCTTTATATGCAACAGGTTAAAAATTATCATAAAGGAAAAGTCTTCTACAGGAAATGATTTTTGATTACACAGTGTTTTGATCAATGAAACAGTACTTTGATTAGTGAAACCTATTTTCATAGGTGCACATATCTACAATTTACAGCAACTACCTCAACCAAAACAGGGACATGTTGATTAGTAAGCTTTTTTATGATTTCTTACATCTAGTTCCTAGCTAAGAAAGGGTACATTAATGATATGGTGTTTTTTAAGCAGGTCTTACAGAAGAAAGCAATTAAAAGTCTTAGATGAGTTATAGCTACATAGTTTTAGCTACATTATTAATTCAATGCCCAGGAGTTAAGTCTGTCTGGCATCAAAGAGAAAGATAACTTATTTTGCAAAGTTAGAAGTGCCTGCTCAAGCCTCTTTTCTATGGGTGCAGAACTCTTTATTTAGGGATCCTTTGTGTGTGTGGCAATGTTCTTGTTAGTACAGTTTCATTTCTTACATTAAACCCTTTATTTAACCATTCAAGAGCCTGGACAATCCCCTCCACTGAGCTGCAGGAAACTGAAAGGGAAAGCACAAAGAGTACACTCTATTGAATAGATTTAAAAACAGCAAGGGGGTTTCAGTTTGGTCTTTATCCTAAAAGCAAAGCACAATATTCTTGACAGGGCCTCAGGGTGTTCTAGGCCAATCAGTAGAAAGAGGAGACCCCAGTTTCACAGCATCAGCAGGAGCGAGGCTCAGACTGCCCTCTCCTCGCGGTGACCACGTCAGGCCTGGTGGGGTTATTTTCCGGTGGCAGGAGCTGTGCTTCTCCTGCTACCTTTTCTTTTTTTTCTTTCTTTCTTTCTTTTTTTTTATTGTTACTTAAACTTTTTCCCCAGTGTTCCAAGATTCATTCCCCATTCCCCACACCCAGTGCTCCACGCTTTAGGTGTCCCCAGTACCCACCACCAGGCTCTCCCATCCCTCCACCCCCCTCCCTCCAAGTCCCTCAGTTTGTTTCTGTGTCCAAAGTCTCTGTTGTTTTGTTTCTCTCCCTGGATTACCCTACTTCCCATTTACTTTCCTTCTCCTACTGTCCTCATGCACCGCAAGTAAGTGAAACCATGTGATACTTGACTTTCTCTACTTGGCTTATTTCCTGCTACCTTTTCACTGGGACTTAGGAAAGTCAGTGAGTTCTCCCGTGAGGCAGGAGCCATGCTCAGACTGCCATCATCCCCACAGTGACCCCATCAGCTTGGGAGACCCGGGCTCCAGACATCTCCCCCTTTTTTATTTTTTAAATGCAGAGTTTGTAACTCAGTTGCAACTTCAAATTCCCTTGTTTAGTACTTGATAAAAGATTGGAGACATAGGCCAATCAGAATAACTCCAAGAACCAAACCGATACTTATAAGTAAGGAGAGCAACTTGCAATGGTTATGATAACCTTGAAGTCCGGTTAAAAAAGCAGTGGCTCCCTGTGTGGGAGAGGCATGGCCTTGGGATGGTCAGCGTCCTGGGTCTGTTGATGAAGCGACAGCAAAGCCAGGCTGAGGTTACTGTGAGTCCTTCTACGTAATAAACGGTTTTGAGCATTTTGCCAAGCAACAGAGGACTGGTTGTGTTTAAGGGGGTCACACACATCCAGTTACATTCCGTGTGATGCCAGAGAGCAAGTCGCACCTTTAGGGAAGTTAATTCATTTCCAATCTATAGAACAGCCTCTTCAAGTACATCCACACTTGCTCCTAGTTTTTTTTTATCTGCGCTCTCCCGAGTAGCTAGGGCATAGGAGACATCTTTACATAATTGATCCACGTGTTGTGCCGTGTGAGCCTCTTGACCTAAAGCGGCAGTAGAGGCAGTGAAGGATCCTGTGATGGCAGTAAGTGCAGTAATACCTAAGATCAATCCCGAGACAAACGTTTGTATCTAATAAGAGAGTTATTCGCGAATAACTGATTTCGCGAATAACCTGTAACCCACAGTCACTTACCAAGGAAGAGCCAATTTAACAGGAAGCATCATGTAACGGGTTGTTTGACTGTCATCATGAATTTGACATCAACATCTGGTGAGATATAATTGGTTAATATGCGGGTAGAACAGGTGATGGAATAACTTCCATTCATTTTTAGAGTAAAATTAAGGGTCCCTTGTGC
>PITA01034298.1:0-11780 GCA_004023965.1 Spilogale gracilis | reverse complement strand
GGTGGGCATCCCTGACATTCTTGGCAGAAATAGAAATTTGCCTTTAGTGCCCTTATCATAAATTGCTGAGGAAAAACTGAATGGGCTCCAGTGCTGATGAGAGCAAGGATCTCTGTTTTGTCTCCAGCGGGCCCATGTGTAATTGGAAATGAGCTCCGCTTAGTCCAGAGACACTTGGGGCTGAGTGCAGGCATCATCTGGCAACAACAAAGAAGCCCGTCGGTCCTGGCACAGGAACCGCCCACCCTCACCCAGGAGGCCCAGGGTTGGATTGTAGCGCTGTCTCCCAGTAACTGTGGAAGGAGGCTGGGGTGGATGGGTGCAGAATTTGGGAATCATCTAGGTGACCTCTTAACGGAATGACTCTGGCTGGGCCATTCCACGTCTTGTCAATTGTGAAACGTGTCCTGAGGTTTAGAATCCGGCCTGATGATCATTAACACTAATGAAAACTGCTGCTACTTATTGAGTCCCTTCTCTGTACCAGACACAAGGCTTTGCAAAGTCAATATGATTATCCCGGTGTTTCATGCGAGGAGACTGAGTTGGGGGGGAAGTTAAATGACTTGTTAACAGCATCAAGCTAGTCAGTGGCAGAGCTGTAGTGTGAAGCTGGGTCTCCCAGTTCCGAAGGCCCTGCTCCTTCCACGGTGCTAGTCTTCTCCTGTTAAGAACAGACACACATGTGGAGGCTGAAAATCCAGAGCCATTAATAAACACCATTATTTGTAGGTCCAAGAGATGTTGTGATCCTGTTAGGCTTTAGGTGCTGGCCTGGTTAAAAAAAACTGCATCCTCTTCATTCCCTCGAGGACTCAGGGGTTTATTTGTACACAAGGAATTGATTGTTTAATAGGTAAGGTGTAAACTGCGATTTACCTTTCAATGAGCATCCAGAAGATCCATAAACTGCTGATGAAGTCCGGGAAAAATGGTCCCTTTCCTATGTTAATGTTGGAAGAGTAAATGGGTACAATTTCTTTGGAGAATTTTTCTGAAACATCTCCCAAAATTAGAAGTGCCTGTGCCATGGAACCCAGTGATTCGATTTTTAGGAGTTGAGCTTGCCGTTACATTGCCCCCTGGGCATGGAGACAGATGTACAGTATGGCATCATTTGAGCTACGCAAGAACAATTTATGTGCTCATCCAAGAGGGACTTATTACATATGTTGTGGTACTTCTGGGTAGTTGAATAGTCTCTTATTCATCCGTTAAAAAGAGAAAGAAAAAGAAAAAAAGACAGGGGTTTTCTCTATAACTGATAGGGAATGATTTCTAAGATACATGGCTAGGGGGAACATATGCACAGGTTTATAAAACACTAATGTCTATGCTCTGAAAGAGGAGGCAGAGCATTCCCTTACCCAGGAGACGCTGCCAGCAGCCAGGCGGCCCGTGGCTGCACATCAGTGAGGTCAGTAGGTCTATTTCTGGTGTTAGAGTTGGGCTTGAGAAAGGAGAGGAAGAGAGATAGACTTGAAAGAAAAGTTGTTGGTTTTTTTTTTTGGTTTTTTTTTTTCAGTTCTAAGCACTGTTTATTCTAAAATTCTAGTTTGTTACTTTTTTTTTATTGTTACTTAAATTTTTTTTTCCAGTGTTCCAAGATTCATTCCCCATTCCCCACACCCAGTGCTCCCCACGCTTTAGGTGTCCCCAGTACCCACCACCAGGCTCTCCCATCCCTCCACCCCCCTCCCTCCAAGTCCCTCAGTTTGTTTTTGTGTCCAAAGTCTCTGTTGTTTCGTGAAAGAAAAGTTTTGAAAATTACTCTGGTGTCTAGGGCCAGATTGTCCCGGAGGAGGAAGGAAGGGTATGGTCACAGCTGTGGCGGCATCAGTGTGTTCAGTGTGCTCCAGAATGCCCCCTCCGGAGCCTCCCATCAGCACAGATGGCCAGCTCAGCACCCCCTTCCCCCCCAAGAATTCCCTTCTGCTGATCATCACCCACCCTGCATGAAGGGCATGGGGGTAAGCCTTCCTTAGGGGCTAAGTTCCAGCTACTCTGCTAAGCACTGCCTACATTATCTCATCTAAATTTTTTAAACATTTTTAAAATTTATTTGACAGAGACATAGATCGCAAGTAGGCAGAGAGGCAGGCAGAGAGGTAGGCGGGGGGGGGGGCAGGCCCCCCGAAGAGCAGAGAGCCTGATGTGGGGCTCGATCCCAGGACCCTGAGATCATAACCTGAGCCAGAGGTAGAGGTTTAACCCACTGAGCCACCCAGGCGCCCCATCATCTCATTTAATCTCCCGATCAAGTATGTGGGTAGAGCCCTACCGTCAGGCAGCAACTTTCTGCTCTTCCTCCAGTGACTTTCCTTCTCGGCACAGTGACCTGAAGCAGGGGCACAGGAGCATCACAGGTGCTCAGAGACTCGCTTTGGGTTCTAACAGCATGTGGCTGAGCGTCACACACTTTGATGGATGAGCTAGAATATTTGCAGTCTGGAGAGGATTGTATAAGGCACAGTTCAGGGACAAAGCAGTCAGCGTTCTTGGGCTGGATTTCTGTCTTTCCTGCTTCTTTCTCTCTCTGTGCATTGTGACTCACAGGGCTGGGTCCTATGGACCGTGAGCGTGATCTTCCGCAGGGATGGAGAGGGAAAGGGAGGGACTGTCTCTGCTTTGGTCTGGCTGCCAGTGCCATCAGGATGCTCAGAAGGCCCTGTGTGTGTCCCACCACCCAAGGAACCCAAGGAAGAAGGTGGGCAGGGTGGCCCGTGAGGCCCAGGTGTGTGCTGGGAGTCTGTCTGCTGCTTGGCAAAACCAGTCTGAGAGCCTCGGGCCTGGCTCACTGCAAACCTTTCTTCTCCCACACAGCTCACTGGCTGGGGCTCACCTCTGACTCCTGCTCCACTTCAAAAGGTAACAGCTTGAATTTTTCCCCAGATGAATTCTAGAGCAAGGGCAGCTGCTTCTTCTATGTTCTGCTATAGCTCGCAGGGGTGAGAGAAAGAAGCTGGATGGGGCTCTCAGCTAAGGCTGCTAGAACCTCACCATGAGGGGGAAAACCAGATGCTCCAACTACTTAGGAAAAAAAGTCACCTTGTGACACACAAAAATGGTGTTTACATAGCATAGCAAAATAGTAGTGGATGGTCAGTCTAACGCACTTCAGCTTAGAAAATGAGTATCATTCAAGGCACTGGGAAGACAGAAAGATGAACAAGGTGTGGTCCCTGGGCTCGAGTTTCGCACAAAGCAGTGTGGCAGAGGACCACTCACATCAGCAGCTGGACCCTGCTGACAAAGAAAAAAGGGCTAAGTAGAGCCACAAATGACATGCGGTCACATGCAGCGGGGCTAGAGTGAACCTGGGGCTGACCCGCGTAATTCTGGCAGATTTTTGAGGTCTTTCTGGAGGAGGTGATTTTTGAGCTGGGCCTTGAAGGTTAAGTACAATTTTGATAGACAAGCTCAAGAGAAAGAGCAGAAGAGGTCAAGAGAATGGGTTTTGATAGACTATGGGGCATTTAAAGATAAATTAATATCAGTAATGCCATTATTTACTCAAATTCTGTTGCAGACATACTATATGGCATTTTCAGGTGCTTACAGACTTAAAACTGTTTACATCTCCAGATGATAGGCAATCACTATGATTTTTTTTCTTGGTAGTAAAATCAACAGGGCTTGGTGATAGGTAAAGAAGTGATTCCCACAAGTGCAAGACTGTAAAGCTATATTAAGTTTACACCAGGTTCATTTTATTTATTAAAACAACAACGGAAGGTAGCTTACCTATGTGAAATTGACACTTCTGTTGTCTCTAGCCATTTCTCGACTGTGAGCTTCCCAGTGGAGAGCCAGAAGAGCGCTAGGAATGCAGATTCAAATTGTGCCCCACCATTTTGTTCATTTGTTTCTTCACTCATGGATTCCCTCATTCATTTATTCCTATGTGCAACAAAGATGATCCGTGTGCCTGAGCTGCATGCTGGCCTAGCTGAGGGGAGAGAGAGAAAGAGAGAGAAGAGAAAGCCATGTCCCTGTAGCCTCCAGGAGAGATCACAGGAGAAGGTGATAAATGCCATAGTAAAAAAAAAAAAAAAAAAATAGCAACGAAGGACAGTGGGAAAACATAGTATGTTCTCAGTAAATGCTGGTTGCTAAAATGGATACACAACCTGATAAACAGTACCAGATATCATTGAGAGCACAAATGAGAGAGCGAAAAATATTTCTGTGGATGTGGCCAGTGGGTCTCAAAATCGTTCATGTTGTGAAACCCATGGAAATCATGGTGCTTTCTGGAGAATCCCATAAAATTTTGAAAGAGCTGAAATAATATACTTTTGGACTATATCAGAGAGCATCTTCTGCTAGATTCTTCCACAGACACAGAATAGCAGACACCAGGTTTTGAGAAAGAAAACCTTATGAAACAAAAGCTTTAAATTGAGGATAGTTTGTCAGCTAACTTCTTTTTTTCCCTATGAATCGGGGAAAGACTGCCAAGATTCTATTTTAGTGCCGGAAACCCTCGGTCCAGCTGGTAGAACACCAGGGATCCACAGTCATACAGTTTTGGCCGTATGAAGGTTGTTGATGACTTTAGCAAGGGCAATTTCAGAAGAATAATGAGGCCAGAAGCTGGATGGAATTGGGTTGTGTTTTCATGATGTCAAGCAAATATTTATTGAATGTCAGGGGGGATACAGGGTGGGGGGCGGATACCAGAACAATCAAAGCCCCAGCCCTCATTGAACTTGAAGTCATTTGGGGAAACAAATCTGTCACAGAGTAAATGTAAAACAACACTTGCTAAAGCAATAAAGCAGAGGCCCATGGCATAAGGGTGTTTAATAGGCAGTCCAGGCTACTCAGGGAGGACCTAGAAAGTCATCCTCAGATGGTTCAGAAAATGATGGTTCAGCTGGGACCTAGGGAGTGAGTAGGAGCAGAGGCGATGAGGGGAGTTTGGGAGCTGAGAAAGGATATTCCAGGGATGCAGGAGGGTGATGGTTAGAGCAGGCATGGCATTTTGAGGTACCAAGGCCAGTGGACTGGGTGCAGAGGAGGAGAGGGAGGAACATGTGAGATGAGCAGGAGAGGCAGGAGGGAGTCTTACCAGCCACAGCAGGGCCTCTGATGTCGATTCTAGAGCAACAGGTAATCACTGAAGTACTGAAGCGGGGGTGGGGGGGGGCGGTGACACAGCCAGATCTCCCATTTCAGAAGGCTCACTGTGACTGTAGAGCATGGACACTAGATTCGAGGTGGCCAAGGGAAGATTCAGGGAGACCTATCGGGAGACAGTTGTTTATGCTGGATATTTATTGCGGGGTAGAAAGAAGTAGATTGGAGCGGTTTAGAAGGTCGAATGGACAGAATGTGAGGGTTTGGTTGTGAGAGGTGAGAGGGAAGTATTGGGAATGAACCCTAGGCTGGCAGCTTTGTAGCAGTGGATGGAGGTACAAATCCCTGAGACAGGAAACAGTCAGACATCATGAGCTCAACCTCAGCATGTTATCCTCGAGGAGACTTTGAACCATCTGAGTGCAGAGGTCAAGAAGCCAGGGGGATGTAGGGACAGGAATTTGGAGGAGGAGAGGTCTGGGCAGGAGATATGTCCCCATAAGTCATCAACATTCAGGGATAAATGAAACCATGGTGTGGATGAGGCTGCCAACGGAGGAAGGGTAGGCATAGAAGAGAAGGCCTGGGGTTGACTTTGAGTTGGGATGAGCCTAGAAGGTAAGCAGAGAAGGATGATCTAGAGAGATAGGATGAAAGCCAGGAGGGGGAAATGTCATGACAGCCAAAGGCAGAGGGTTTCCTGAGCAAGAGAAGAGGAAGCATAGGGGCTGTGGAGAATCTATGACAATGAGGACCAGTAAACATCCATTGGCTTCAGAAACATAGAGATCACAGGTGATTTAAACATGAGCATCAGGGATGTGATGGGCAAAAGTCGGACTGTAGTTGGTGGAGGACCAAGTGGACCCTGAATGTGTGAGTGGGGTTTTTCCAGACATTTGGCTGTGGTAGTTGAAGAGACAGGGTGGTTTGGTTCTGTTTTAATGGGAGAGTTGAGTGCCTCTAAGTGCCAATGGGGAAGATCCATTTGAATGGAAGAGTAATAGGTTCAAGGAAGGATAATTCATAATGTGAGGTGTCTGAGAACCTGGGTGAACAGCCTTAAACAGGTGGAAGGATCGGCCTTAGAATGGAGAGGGATCATTCTTTTGGACAACTGGACCGAAGGAGGGTAGAATGAGGGCAGATACGAGTTTGTATGAGGTGGTGGAAGACGAGAATGTTGCTGTCTGATGCAGAGAAGGAAGGGTGGCTAGTGGGGAGACAGGATGGAGAAAGAAGTTTATTTTAGAATGAGGGTGATGAGGACAGTGGAGAGATGGGGTGAAGAAACTAGTGAGAGATGATACCATGGAAGCATTTATTAGCTGTATGACATCAAGCCCACTTTTCTTACCTGCAAAATGGGAATAATCACCGTGATGTTGACTCTACGGAGTAGTGCATGGCACGTAGAAAGGGATCAACAGAAGTGTGCTGCAGTTTGAACTTTTATTCTCACCATCAGTGGCCTCTACAGTGCTGAGTGCAGGGTTGATTTTAGTGTGAAATAGTCTTCAATATTCACAGGTATTTAGTACCTAAAAATCAGATAGACCTCTCTCTCTATGCCACTTGTCTCCCTTCCCATCTGTGAAGCACCACTCTCCTTCTTCTCTAAGCAATTGGAAGCTTTTATGCTACTTAATGCTGAGGGATTTATTTGTATGTGGTGATTAACCAGGGCAGATTCTATTAGGGGAGTCAAGCATATGGGCAGGGAACTGGGCCAGGGTGAAGAGTGAAGAGGTTCAATTAATTCAAGAGCCCAATCTCCTCTGACCTCATTGATCTACAGAGGACAGGGCATCTCTGGAATTCACTCCTTCATTTCTTTTATGACATCAAGTGAAGCTAACTTTGAACCAGGCTTCCACCCTGGGCCGAGACACAGAGAAGCATAGGAATGGTTCCTGCCCTTGTGGTACTCATTTGGCCAGATAAATATTGTAATGGCAGCATCACGTGCTGGGGAGCACAGAAGAAAGAGCCCCTAGCTGTGCCCAGACTGGGCAGGGAAGGCTTCCCACAGAAGCCTGGATTGTGCTGGATTTGAACATTAACATCTTTGTGGGCTAGAAGGGAAAGAGACAAGGAGGAAAAATCCTTGCAGACAAGAAGGGAAGTCTTCTGGGCTGTCGAGGCACAGTTAGCCCCGGTAGGGCTCAGGAGATGGTGGGGAGGAATGGAAAGTGGATTTGGTTTAGTGATGCCAGAGCAGGAAATGCCAGGTGATGGGGATGAGGTGAGACCCGGATGGAAGGCTGGTGTTCTGCCTCCTGGCCTAAGGACCTGGACATGAACCTGTAGAAGATGTAGGGCCACGGTAGGCTTCTGGACAGCGGCAGAGTCTTTGGTCAGGAGACAGTGGTCGTCATCTAGGTGAGGGTTGACTTGAGGTCAGTTTCAGTGATATGGGTCCAAGGTAGGGTCATGCTAGCAGATGAATGAAATGAAATTAAAGCCACTGCCATTATGGAAGTCATGGAATACGAGGCTGGGTTGTTAGGCCACCTGTGTATATTAGAACTTTCTAGAATGATGGCAGAACCTCAGATGAAAAGGAAACAATTACTAGAGTCCTCAATGAGTGAAGGAGAGGCAGTGATGGGGAGGTGAGGGATAAAGTAAAGAATAATCAAGTATCATGGACCTCAAAGGAATAAGGATTTTTGCAAAAGAAATGAAACACTCTAGACTCTAATTCTGGGAAACAGACTAGGTTCCTGAAAAGATTGAACTGTTGCTTATTTCCAAGGAGAGGTAGCCACCACAAAATAGGTGGAATGTAACTCCAAGCTGTTGGGTCACTGAATACAACTGGAGGACGCCATACAGCATTAGAGATGGGCACCCACAGGTTCACGACCTCATTGGCTGAGTCCTCATGACTCCACAGTCCATGATGTTGTCCTTGGTGGTGTCTCTTCCTCGGACCTCTCACAGAGTCATGTCCAACCACTTGGCGGAGGTCTCACTGATACCAGGCATGTCCTCTCACGGCTGCAAAGGAGTTAGGCCAACAATATTCATCTCGTGGGGTTGATGGTTCAGCAGCAGGCTTCTCTTGGCAGATGGGTTTCATTGCTGACTCTCTTCTCTGCTGGGCACACAGGAGGAATCAGAAAAAATACCAGACCTGGTCCATGCCCTCAAAGACCTCACAGTCTAATTAGAAAAGCCAGACTGGTACACCAAGAACAGTAAGCAATACTTGCCCTGTCTGGCTTATTAAGGAGGAGGTGGTTAGGTATAGAAGATATGTGGCACCTCTCTGGTCAAGAGGTGAAAGTGATGGAAAAGAGATGGTAAGGAAGTAAAAAATGACCCTCAGATTTTTGAATGGGGGGAGGAGGCCAGGGGAGTGGTGGTGCCATTCTGAGAGACAGGAAGTACAACAGGGGAGAGACTTGGAGGGGGTGTGAAGGGCCCTTACTTGAGAATGAGAGTTTGCAGCCTTATATAGGTGGAGGTGGATGCAGAAACTCAGTTGCCTTTGTTGATATGGGTGTATACTGAGTGCCAGTGTTTTGACAAAGGGGGGAAAAGTTAAAGAGGAGGCAAATGAAGACAATGATAATAGAAGGATGGAGAAGGGATATACCCTCAAAACATTGAAGGGACCAGGTGGGTATGATTTAGTGGTTGAGTGGATTTGAGGGGCGAGATGGAGGGAGGGGACTGGAATGACTCACAGGTTACTGGGCTTGGGGACTGGGTGGATGGTGGTACCATTAAGTAGGAGGAAGAATGCCAGAGGAAAAGCCTTTGATGGGGAAAGAGCAGATAAAATGATGAGGTCTGTTTGAGACCATTCGAATTAAAGGTTCCTGTGGGAGAGCTAAGGATGTAATGTCTGGGAGCCATTTGGTGGTGCACGCTGGAAATCCAGGGGAGTTCAGCCTAATGACGTAGCTCTGGGAGTTGACCAAGGACAGGTAAGGGCCCAAGGCAGGCATGGTGGGGCAAGGATGGAGCCTCGGGAAAGAGTCATATTTATGAGGGGAGTGGCCTAGAGGAGACTGTCCATGAGGGAATAGTCAGGGTAGCATGAGTTGAACCAGGGGAGGTAGTGTTACGAGTGGTTGGTGAGGAGAAGAGTTAAGGGATAGAGCTTCAAGCAGGTGCGGGTAGTAATGGTAGACTCTTTGGGAGGGGCAACACGGGAGTCACTGAAGACCTTTGTCAGAAGTGATTTCAGAGTAGTGGGTGGGGGTTGGAAGCCAGATTTCCGTCAATTCACAATGAATAAGTTCTGAGAAAATAGAAATGTAAGTATACACAAACATTCGAGAAATTTTGCTGTGAAGGGCAGAGAAATGCAGAAATATCTGGATAATTATTGTGAGGATGTGAAGACACCAAGTGTAGGCTTTTATTCCTAGCTTTGTTGGGAAAGAGAAGAGAGACAGTAGGGAGAGCAGCGAGAGGGGGATGTCAGGAGAAACAATGTGTTGTTTTTGAGAGTGGAAGAAACTCAGTCATGTCCATGGGCCATGGGGATGGAGCCAAGAGGGGAAGAGGGGTCGGTACAGGCAGAGAAAATATTCAGTGGAGCCTGGACTGGAAGGAGAGGGAGGAGGTGGGATCTGGACCACAGGCAGGAGGATGGACTGACTAGGAGGGAGGAATTTTCAGCCTCTACACACAGAGGAAGAGGATGAGCACTGACATAATCCTGGATAAGAATTTGGGTTAGGCTAGGGACGCGGCCGGAAGACCAAGGCTCGCCCTTGGTGGTGTCAGTGCCCTCCATGACGTAGACAAGGGTATGTGAAGAGGATGGGGGCCAGTGCAGGGCATGAGAAGAAGGGTGAAGGTTTGGAACAATCCCTAAGGGGAATAGAAGTGTTAGGATTAATGGCTTCAGGTTTTTGAGCCCAGACAACAGAATAGTGGTGACTGTGTTGGCAGTTGTTTGGGGGAGAATTTGGAGGAGCACGCTAAGAATGGATTTTTGAGCATGTTAAATTCAAGGCAGCGGCATGAAATCCTTAACAAGTGCTACAGGTGATGAGAGTATCTCAGGGGTACATGGGTGCTAAAAGCCAGCATTGTCTTGAGCCCCCAGACTCTATAAACAGAGTGGTTTATCTCCACTGCTGTGCAGAAACTCCCCATCGGACCGAGAAGGTGGCGGAACCAGTGAGAAGCGCAGGAACCCGCCGGAGGCATCTCTGAGCCCCGGTGATATGGGCTCATGGGTCTTGCTGTTGTTACTGGGCACTTGCTACCTTGTTAACTGAAAGGTCACAGGTTGGGTGGGTACTCTTCTTGTAGCTTTTTGTTCCCTTTCTGTCTCTATGAACAAAGCCTTGCTCAGAGAATGTGCCGATCTGCTCTGGGAAAGAATTCTTATTTGGATTCCAGAGCTTTCCTCAATCAGATCATCTCTCCAAATGCTTCCTTACTGGCAGACACAGGCTAACTCGATCTTCCGGATTCTTTAGAATCTGAACCAAGGTATTTTCCCACAGTATTTCAGGAGAAAAAGCTGCAGTTTCTTGGGAGCAGGATTTTGGTGGTTTAGGAGAAGCATGGCAGAAAGAAAAAGAAGCTAACGCTCCCCTCCCCCTTCAGCCTTTCTCTGCACCATCTATGTGTCTGCTCAGACTCCCCTCCACCTCATCCCTCACTCAGTGGGTTTGAGTAAGTATGAAGGGCACAGAGATTCTGGATCTTCAGAGACACTAGTATCAGTTCCTTCTTGCTTCTTTCCTCTCTTCACCTCATAAGTCAGTGCCCTGGATGTCCATCCATCCGTCCAGGGCTGATGCTAAGGAGGTGTGACTTGGGAGGGCTATGCGTGTTGCCCCAGTGTTTATATGCTTTCTTATCGCAGAGAATGGCTACTTCCTGGCGTTCCTTGAGTCCCCACCTCTCCTGCTCCAGCCCCTCCCTTAGGACACCCAGACTCCCCCACAGTCCGGCCAGTGAAGGGATAATGCCTGGCATGGTGGGCGCCGCCTCTTGCCAGCTCCTGTGCTGTGGTGGGCATCACATCATCACTTCTGGTCCCCACAGGCCCTTCTAGTCGTTCAATAGTTTTCGCGACCCTCTTTCACCACCTGTCTGTTTTTCCATCCAGCTCTCTCTGGGGGGCCACTGTGTGTTAGACACCCAGCCTGGTGCTGGAGATAAAATGGTGAGCAAGGCAGGCGGGGTCCCTCCCTGGCCTCGCGGGACCTGCAGTCTTGAGCAGGCTGTCTCAGTCGGATCCCTGTGGACAGTCCTTTGCTGCAGGAGGCTGTTCTGTGTCTTGCTCAGCCTTCTGTGGCATCCCTGGCTTCCAGGTACTAGATGCTGCAAGCAGCACCCTCCCCCAGTTGCGACAGCCCTATGTCTATAGGTGGGGACCTTTCCCAATGTCCCCATGGGGGACAAAATGCCTCCTCCCCCCTGGAAAGAATAAAAAGTATTCTCAAACAACTGATCACAAAAATAAAAATACAATTACTAAGTATAAAGATGCTCTGGGGAAAAAAATGAGCACGTATCATCCTAGAGAATGAAAGGAGACTTATTTTAGGTGCAGTTCTGAAGCAAGTCCTCCGAGTGAAGCAGCCCTAAAGCAGAAGCTGTGGGACGAGAAGGAGCCAGTCAAATGAGGAATGACGGACTGAACATTCTGGCAAGAGAAGGTCCCAAAACCACAAAGGTCCTTGGCTATTTTTTTTTGTTACTTATGTATTTTTTTT
>PITA01034297.1:0-11499 GCA_004023965.1 Spilogale gracilis | reverse complement strand
CATCAAATTCACATCTGTTCACCTTAAAGCTATACAATTTATATATTAAATACATTCAAGAAAAAGAAAAATAATGTGTTTTTCATTTATAATACTCTATATTCATGTTGTACATTTTAGAAAATGTGCTGAGATAGAAACCTCTATTGAAGGCATGTCAGATAATTAGGAATTAATGTCATGGTCAGTAAGATAATGACTGTACTCTAATGCCTTTCTACTGTGGATACAATAAAATAACTTCACATATTCCCAATTACTTACCCATAAATATTTGTAGATAGAGCAAATAGCAGTTTGCTAACCACTCTAGAAGAAAACATAAAAATATATTTATTCAATCTTAATTGATTTTTTAACATTATATCTTAATCTCAAGGTTACTATGACTATCTATTTGTCTTTGTATCCATTCCTCTATCTATTTATCTATTTACTTCTTTACCTGTTTTCTTTGTAAATAGGGGCCTGTTGCATAGCTTCCATACTCATTTGTAGAAAAGATTAAAACTATAAATCATCCCAACTCATAAACTGCCTACTTGGAGCTGAACAGCCAGCACAGCACCAGAACTGATGGAGATTTATGATATCGAGACAGCTCCTCTCACCCAACTTCAAGAAGATAAAGGGAAAGGAAAGCTATCCAATTAACTTAGTGTCCATAGACAATACTTATATAAACAGATGGGATTAGCTACCTGGAGAACAAAACTGGGAATAGAAGGAGGGTACATAAGAAGTTACTGTGTATTGACATTGTCTGTTCTACATGTTGAAATACCAGCTATGTATGAGGCTTACCTGAAGATACTTGTCTTTCCAAAATTTTATCTAGTCAATAAGAATTCATACTGTTTACTCTTCTGATCTCTAGTATTATTGTTCCTTATTCCACAATTCCATTACTATGCCTTATTGCAGTCAAATCATGTCTAATTTGATCCTTTAAAAAAATTTCAAGGTCTTTGGGAAAAATATGATTTTTACCTTATTTGTGTACATATTATGTGTATAGCACACAGTGTCTTGTTTCCCTGTTTTCTAGTCTTATTGAGTCTTGCCACAATGAGATAACTGTAAAAATAACCCTTTTATCTCTGAGTTCAATGTCAGACTACATTTCTTTTATGGTTAGGTATGAGTTTACAACTGAATTCTATCAGTGGAATACAGGAGGTGGTGTCTCAGCTTAAGTCCTTACAGCATTACTCTGTCTCTAATCCATACTATGTGCTCATATTCCAGGTCCCCCCCTCCACTCCTTGAATAGATTTTGTCTTTGATAGTTACTTATCTGTCTTCTTTCCTCCATCCTTCTATCTCAGCATTATCTGACTCAGGCACTCTGAATTTTAAGTATTTCTTTATACATGGATTATCTAACTAGGAAGAAGTGTTGTTAAAAAACAAATAGGTTAAATAGTTCTGTAAGAAATGGGAAGACTTGACCAAGAAGGACTGACCTAGAGAAGGGATCCAGCATTTGGTACAACTAAACACATGAGTCATACAAAGTTGTACCAAATGAACACAAGAACCAGATGAGCATACTTTGATGGCATTCATTTTCCCTTAACATTTTTATAAATGTTGGTATTTTCCCAGCATATCTTTTTTTTTCCATTTTCCCATTTTATGCTTTCCTTTAGCAATCTTACACACTTATGTGGCTTTAAAATTTATATCTTTAGGCCAGACTTCTCCCCTTAGATCCAGACTTACACATTAAATCACATACTAGGAATGTCCAGTTGAATGTTACCTTAATCCCAAAAACTCACAATTCTCAAAATGTAGCTCACTATCCTTCCCTGACTATATGAACTTCTATTAAATTTTCAATCATATGTAAAGGCAGTATGTGTGTGTGTGTGTGTGTATTATACATATATATTTATATATATATTATATATATATATATTTACTTATCTATTTATTTATTTATTTCAAGGTAGACATCTGAGAGTCACTCTAGATTTCTTTCTATCTCTTATGCTCCACATACTGGTTAGTGACCAACAAAATATGTCTACCCGTTCGACATCTACTCAACTATACCTTCTTTTACAAATACTTTTGCCATAATTGGGAACCTTAATGTCTCTTCCTTGGTTATTGTTACAACTTCTAAAATGAGGTCCACGCTTAGAGGAGAGAAATTACAGATGCTTCTGATATATATATACACCCAGTCATTAAAGTGTCTATTTACAATGCAAATCCAATTTTTCTCCAGTTAGAAATAATTCACTTAATTACTTTCTAATGGTTGTAACAGTGTTTTGTAAAATTTTTCTTAAGTAGAAAACATTTTCTAAAAACAAAACAAAACAAAACAAAAAATCCTTAGGAAACACACATTACAAGAAGCAGATAAAATGATACTAAGATAAATGAACTGTAGGCTTTAAAACACCCACTACCCAGGATTTGTATTCATGTAATTTATAAAGAGATACAGAAAAGAGAAATTGCAGTGGTCTCCATCAGAAGTTGATCAGAATTCTTTAGTTTATGTGAAACAAAGAATTTAACTCAAGGTAGAGATGAAAAAAAAGAAATAAATTGATTTAAGCTCAATTACCTGTTCAGTCATAAAACAGGCAAAGATTATGAACTATTATTATTTAACACACTTGCTATAGTTATTACACTCCACAGTTATCCAAAACATTATCTTTTAGGTGCCTATACTAATATATAGTTTTCTTTTTTTAATGTATAGTTTTTAATTTTGAAATATTTTGAAACATCTACTTTGATGTTTAGTTTGATAATAACTTGACAATGGGAGAATCATGATATTTTATAAGAGATACTAGGTAAGAAAATATTAGATCTGTTATTATTGTAGAGTAAACTTATTTTAATTTAATAATTTTGTTCTAATCTGATTAACCTGGGTTAATCCTGCTGGGTTGTAAATATTCTGCAGTTTTCAACATTTTTTTTTTTTAAGATTTTATTTATTTGACAGAGAGAAACACAGTCAGAGAGGGAACACAAGCAGGGGGAGTCAGAGAGGGAGAAGCAGGCTTCCTGCCCAGCAGGGAGCCCGATGTGGGACTTGATCCCGGGTCTCTGAGATCATGACCTGAGCCAAAGGCAGTGGATCAACCAACTGAGACACCCAGGCGTCCCAGTTTTCAACATTGTTAACAAGGTCAACAAATGTTTAAAAAGTATTTCAGTAAAAACAAATATCCCTAAACTCATGGATATTGCAGATGGGATTGGATATTTTAGAGGAAAATTTATGATATTTGATCATCTGATTAAAAAGAAAAAATATTGCAAGATAACATGCTTATTATTTTAAAATGTGCATGAATTTGGCTTCCCTGTTCAAAGTGATATTTGAACGCACTTTGATTTTAGTAAAAAGTTGATTAGGAAAGCAGAGGTTTTTTCCAGGTCACAGTAATAGAATGCTACAGACTCCTACTCTAAATGACATGCTTTCTCAGGTATAAAAATGAAGTATGGGATAAGCTTTTATGGAACAATTGTGGAAAGATATGATATAAAATATGACATTGTAAAATGTGGTATTTAGAAAGAAAAATGCTAATCCATATTACAGAGTTCATCTCACACCATAGTTACAATATTTTTCAGTGATGTTTCCTGGCATAAGGTAATGAGAGTACAAACAATCACCTGTGCAGCATTCCTGCCAAAATATTTGTCCAGAAATTGATCTGGGAATAAATATCTGACAAATCTAGAATGTGGAACATACTCCAAGATAACTAATAGGACCTTTTTAAAAAGTGAAGTTTACTAGAATTTAGAGACATAATAACCAAATACAATGGGTAAACATTGATAAGCATTGATAAGATTCTAGAATATAAAGAAAAAAAAAGCCTCTAGAAGGTACCTTTGGGAAAACTGGTAAAAAGTTTTGGAAAATGGGTTGCATTTACAAAATATAAACTTTTTTTTTCTTTTAGGTCTTATGCTATTGTAGCTATGTAGGAAAATGTCTATTGTTAGAAGGGACACAACTATTTGTGAAGTACTTAGTTATGAAGTATTATGAAGTTAGAAATTTCCATTGAGGGGCACCTGGGTGGCTCAGTCCTTAAGCAACTGCCTTTGGCTCAGATCATGATCTCAGGGTCATGGGATGGAGTCTTGCATCAGTCTCCCTGCTCAGCAGAGAGCCTGCTTCTCCTTCTCCCACTCCCCCTGCTTGTGTTCCCTCTCTCACTGTGTCCCTCTCTGTCAAATAAATAAATAAAATCTTTAAAAAGGAAAAAAGAAATTCCCATTGATTCATAAGGGAAAGTGGGAGAGAGAGAGAGAAGGAGGAAAAGGGAAGGAGGAAGGGAGGGAAAGGCAGACAAACATGGCAAGTGTGGCATTGAAGTGTGTAAATTGAAGTAAAGGCAAAAAAATTAACTTTGCTTTTAAATTGTTCTAGATGTGAAAAATTTGTCAAATAAAAGTTAAAGAAAAAATAAAATGAGACACTTTAAAATTATTCACTTAATTTTCTCTGTCTCTAGTAGAAGGTGGAATAAATGCAACACAAAAAACTGTAAAATAACATTTCTTAAGCAAAAAAGAGTGATTATATTTTTTCTAAGTAAATTTCTCAGTGAAGGAATATTAAATATGCTATTTTTTTAGGAGGAGGAGGACTTGGTAGAGTGGAAGAACTCGGTGTTAAACAGCTCAGCTGGGACCTTAATAATAAAGGGTAATATTAACTACGTACTACTATGAGCCTACTGGCTCTGTTTTCCTGGATAACCCTAATACAGACTTAGTACCAAGAGCTGTTTTATAGGTTTTACATATTTTTCTGTTTTACAGAATTTTAGATGAGTTTTCTGAATTGGTTCTGAGGTTTCTGGAGCTGACTCTCAAATCTGATTAGACTTAAAGATATTAATCATTCTTTTTCCAGTAGTAAAGAGAGCCTTGATAGTCCATGGAGCAATCTGTCTATACTGGTATGTAAATATCACCACTAATCAAATTTTTCTAAGAAGTAAAGGACCCAGTGACTATATATGATACTTTTGGACATTTTATTGAAATATTGAATATAATGATAATGGTGAGTATATTCTAATCAATCCACTCTTCCTCCTTCTTCATGGTGTATGTTTTCAATGGGTGCAGTTTTTCTTTGTTAGCTCCTTGTTGGTGGGGTCAGGTAACAGAAGTGCCATAAGGACTGGAATCTTTCAGAAAGTGGCGGCTGGCCTGGTGTCTGGGGTCATGCATTTATGGTACCAGAACAGCAAATTTGCCAGGGTCCTGCTGCAGTTCTCTACTCTCAAGGCTTTTTGTGTTCTTTCCCACGAGGTTAGTGAGATTTAATGAGCTCAATTCAACTCTTTCTTTTCTGTGGAGAATCACAATGCCTGGCAAAGTCATGCAAGTCTGATGATGGATTTCAATCCTTTTGGAGTTCCCAGAGTTTTTTAAAGTACAGTTTCATTTCTTGATTTGCTGTTATGATGCTAATATTCTACCACTTGGTTGGCTTTCAGTATTAACAACCCTAAACTATTATTTTTTTTTTAACCAAGGGCCCAATAAAGTCTCATTTTATATACATATACAGTATGCATTTGCCTATGGTTACCAGGAGCCCCTCTGCATATGAAGGAAAATAATTTGATGTTGGGATAAAAGGGAACAAAGACACCACATTCTTCTGGTTTGTACTGTTTTGGTATATTTATTATTTTTAGAATCAATTTTTATACTATTTCATACTCTTTCCTTTATATATATATATTTTTTTATTTTGCCTTTATGTGAATTACCTAATTCTTTGTACTTTCCCTAGGACTTTGTTAAAGAAAATTATTTGAGGTCTTATACTTAATTTATAACTTTAAATTATTTCTCCCCCAAAATAAATACTTCTAGTTTATTAGATTATCAGCATAATCTGCTACAATATTATATTCATTTTTTAACACTATCTTCTTTATTTTCCATTTTATTTTTAAATTTTAATGTTGGGGTATTTTAGTGTAAACGTTGCTAATAATTCCTATTTTTTATAGTCAAGAGAATGAGGTCAAAATTACTTTCAGAGGGCGCATGGGTGGCTCGGGTTAAAGCCTCTGCCCTCAGCTCAGGTCATGATCTCAGGGATCAAGGCCATATCAGGCTCTCTGCTCAGCAGGGAGCCTGCTTCCTCCTCTCTCTCTGGGGCACCTGGGTGGCTCAGTTGGTTAAGTGACTGCCTTTGGCTCAGGTCATGATCCCGGAGACCTGGGATCGAGTCCCACATTGGGCTCCCTGCTCGGCGGGAAGCCTGCTTCTCCCTCTCTCACTCCCCCAGCCTGTGTTCCCTCTCTGGCTGTTTCTCTCTGTCAAATAAATAAAAAATCTTAAAAAAAAAATTACTTTCACATTTTAGAATTTCTGGTCTTTTTGGCCAAGTAGGGATAATTTTTCCCTCAAATATCACATAGATATTTATAATACAGTGTAAAAGTTTTGGCTAGTACATATTAATTCAAATATTTAATTCGTTATACAATATTATATGTATACTTTTAATATCTGTGTAATTTTCTATTATAAATTTGAATTATTTCTTAACTTTTACTTTATATATTTTGATATCATATTACTTAATGTACAAGGATTTAATACCATTTGGTTTGTACCATTGAGTGCTGTTAGAATCATAAAACAATCCTATTCATTTCAATTAATATTCTTTGCCTTAAATTCATCTTCATTTGCTATTTGTATTTCCATGTGCAATTCCTTTTTGTTTGTCCATGAATGATAAATTTTTACCCATTCTTTTACTTGAAGTCTTTCCATGTCATTTTCATTAGATGTTTTAAAATTTGATTTAGTTTTGTCATTGTTCATGAGAATATTTCCTTCCTAATAGGGGAAGAGTTTAAAGCAATTTCCGATACTGTTATTACTGTTATGTGTTGCCTTAATTCTGTCATTTTGTTTTATGTTCTCAGTTCTGTTTTTTATATTTATTTTTTGTTGCCTTTATGTCATTTACATGTAGAGTTTGCAAACCATATGTCTGATTAGGAGTTAATAACCTCCAGTGTTAAAAAATTTCCTTCCCTTCCCTCTGCCATTGGAGGTCTTCACTATTATTTTAATGGGAGAGAGATGCAAGGAATGTTAACAGTTATTGTAACTTTAAACTCTGGACCTGAATTATAATGTCATTATTTTCTATTACCAGCTGCTACTAATTCCTTGTCTCTGTTCCTTCTCCAAGCATTTCCCACTATTGGAAATTTTATCTAGTTACTGCTTTCTCATCACTATATTACTAAATCTAATCCTAAATCAGATACAATGGTTTCATGAAATGCAACAACTTCCTATCACATTAAGGCATGAGGAGGTTTCTTTTCTAAGTTTTTTTTTTTACGGGGAAAGTACTCATCTGTTCATTCTTATCAGGGACAAATGTACGGAACATCTTGACTGCTGGAATGGTGCCCTATTTCAAAGAAGCTTTTGAGGTAAGGGTTAGATCTTTCCTCAAAGGTGAAGTGTGAAGAGCAGAGGCCATTTTTTATGCAGATATGAGTGTAAACAAATAAATGAGAGGATATGTTGGGGGAGGAATAATGCTAAGGTTGAGGTGTTCACCTAAGGACTTAAAAAAAGCAGCTTTGCTAGTTAAATGTCTGAGATCCTCTCTCGGCCATACAGATGGTAATGGGAATAGAATTTATAGCATAAGCAGTTATTTCCCATGACCCCCAATATAATATGCTAATCTACAGGAGGTACTAAAAGTGTGTGTGTGTGTGTGTGTGTGTGTGTGTGAATTTTCTTAAATGGCCATGAATTCTGGGGCACCTGGGTGGCTCAGTCGTTAAGCGGCTGCCTTCAGCTCAGGTCATGATCCTGGAGTCCCAGGTTCAAGTCTCACATTGGGCTTCCTGTTCAGCAGGAAGCCTGCTTCTCCCTCTCTCACTCCCCTTGCTTGTGTTCCCTCTCTAGCTGTGTTTCCCTCTGTTAAATAAATAAATTAAATCTTAAAAAAAAAAAAAAGGCTACGAATTTCAAGATGTTTGGAGCAATTCAGCTTACCTTCTGCTGTAGTTCTGACTTGTGAGTTATTCTTTTAACAATAATAATGAATAACAATAGTCCAGGAACCATGCATTGTGTGCATGTTTGTATATGTGCTCATTTATTTTGTAGGAAGAATACTAGTCAGGTTTAGAGAGGCATATAGAGGCTATCAATTCTAATGGATAGAATAGATAAAAGATAATTAATAGATAATCATGACTAATTATCATAAATGATAAAATATAAATGAGAAAACATAAAGGTCACGTGTGGTTTTTACGTTTCTGGTTGGGTTCCATTAAATATCATGTAATGAGTCAGGAAAGGAGGTAGAGTTTATAGATACTGACAGTCTAGACTTGTAGCACTATGCCAGTTATTACTTCAAAGGAGGTTCTCTTAATCATCCTCCTTTAACGAATTCATCAAAATAACCCATTTTCTCCGCAAAATATTTTAACAAATACCCAATTACCACTGAATGTATGTAACTAACAGATCACTCTCCAGGACACCCCCATACTTCTCCTACCAGGTGAACGAAATAAGCAGCTTCAGGTGAGAGTAAGAAGTTGTTCCCAGCCCCACTCCTGCCACTTTTTAAAAAGATTTATTTGAGAGAGAGAGAAAGAGAGTACGCATGCATGCCTAGGAGCAGGGGTAGGGGCAGAGGGAAAAGGAGATAAATACTCAAGAAGACTCCTCACAGAAGGCAAAGCTGAGCCCAGTGAAGGGCTCAATGCCAGGACCTTGAGATCATAACCTGAGCGGAAATTAAGAGTCAGATGGTCAACGAACTGAGCCACCGCAGGCACCCCTTCTCCTATCACTTTTATCACTATTAACACATTAAACTATTGGTGAAGAAATAAAAAATTTGTTCTATACAAATAAATGATTTAGAGAGACTAAATGAAATTAAACAACTAAAAATGCTAGGGAATAAGTTGTGACAATATTAAAAATGTTGGGGTGCCTGGGTGGCTCAGAGGGTTAAGCCTCTGCCTTTGGCTCTGGTCATGATCTCAGGATCCTGGGATCAAGGCCCACATCGGGCTCTGCTCAGTAGGGAGCCTGCTTCCTCCTCTCTTTCTGCCTGCCTCTCTGTCTACTTGTGATCTCTCTCTGCCAAATAAATAAATAAAATTTAAAAAAATATTAAAAATGTTGAAATTTTGGCATTTAGATTTATTTTATATTGTAGCATCATTTTAAAGAATTAAAATGAAACTAAGTAAGATCTACAGAAGAAAACAGACCAAACTCCAATTAAAATCATATTTAATGAGAAGATCTTGGCCTTATAGAAAAAGGTGTATGAATAAACATGCACCTTGCCATCTCCAAATATGTTATCCATGTGGAGAAGGTTTCTAAATTACAAACTCTCTTTCTGTAAGTCATATTCTACCATGGAAAATGTTTGCAAAAAGAAAGCTGTATACTTATTCCTAATTTCCCTCTGACCACACCATTGGTCACCACCATTTGCTGTGTTGCTTAAAAGCTTTGGAACAAGATTATGAGAAAGAACATTGAAATTAAAAACATCTCTCTTAATCATATCAATATTGAGATTGGCTAGCAATACTGAAAATTGTTGGTGAACTGTCATCTGTAAAATGAAATCTAACCTCTTGATCTAAACTGTTTCTGATACCAAATGAGTATTTTTGTCCCACAGACATTCACGAGTTATTATCTTGGCTCCTAACGGGATGGAACTAGAGAAAAAAAACCTCAAAAAATATTGTTTATTGTGTCTGGACATGAAATTAAAATTTTCCTGGTAATCTTGCTTAAAAAAGATAATACTTTCTAAACATCTAAAATAATTTAGAAATAATATATTTCATTTTTAAAATCTCAATTTCATTTTTTAAAGACAAGTAAAATAAAAATTTATCTTTTGTAGAATCAGAAAATCTCAAAGCTTGGAAGATCTTATATTTTGAAGCATATTTTAGATATGCTGAAAATTCAGATCTTAAGTGCATCATTTAATCAGGTTTGATGAATGATATGAGGACACATAATATTTCTCAGGTATCTTCCTAGACAGTCCTTTTTCTAGAAAAGCAAAGATGATTTCCTTCACCATAGGCTAATTCTACCTCTTCTTCAATTTCATATTAATGGAAAATACAACATGTATATTTTGTATCTTCTTTCACTCAGTATAATAGTTTAAAGGTGGATGGATGTATTATTATTTATCAAATGTCTTTCCTTTTTATGAATGGATATCCAACATCTATCATTTTTTCCTTCATTTAGTTGATGGACACTTCAGATCTTTCAATGTTAGGGCTAGTATGAACAAAGTTTTATGCACATTTTGTATAGACACATGCTTTCTTTCTTATAGACATGTGCTTTTCTTTCTTTGACTATATACTTGGAAGCAGAATTTCTAGGTAATAAGGCATATGTATATTTAAATTTTTAAGAAAATGGAAATTAGTTATCCAAAGTGCTTGTACCTTCTGTGGTAGGCAGACTAAAGTCCACCTAACGGCAGCTAAAACCTACTCCTTGGAACTTGTGAATAAGTACCTTAAAAGCAAATATGATTTTATTAATGTGTTTAGATTAAGTATCCTGAGATGGGGAGATTAGTCAGCGTTCTCCAGGTGGTCCCAACATAATCATTCATTTCTAAAAGTGGAAGAGGAAGGCAGATAGTGGGTTGGAAACATGACAATGGAAAGAGAGCAAGGAGAGATTAGAAGCCTGAGAAAAACTTGACCCACTTTTATCAGATTTGAGATGGAGGAAGGAGTCCACAAGCCAAAGAATGTGAGCCGTTTCTAAAATTTAAGAACGGATCTCAGCTCATAACCAGCAAACAAATGATGACCTCAGTCATAAACCACAAGAGACGGAATTACTACAACAACCTAAATAAAAAATGTAATAGATTCTTGTGTTGGTCCTTCGGAAACTAACACTGTCATGGGCACCTGGGTGGCTCAGTGGGTTAAAGCCTCTGTCTTTGGCTCAGGTCATGATCTCAGGGTCCTGGGATCCAGGCCTGCACTGGGCTCTGTGCTCAGCAGGGAGTCTGTTTCCTCCTCTTTCTCTGCCTGCCTCTCTGCCTACTTGTGATCTCTCTCTCTGTCAAATAAATAAATAAAATCTTAAAAAAAAAAAAAGAAACTAACACTGTCCTGCTTAAAAAATCAGACTTCTGACAAAACTGCAAGATAATACATTTGTATTTTTTTAAGCCACTGTGTAGTAATTTGTTACAGAAGCAATAAAAGAACAGACCATTTTCAAAATTCCACTAGCAATGTATAAAGGTCCAGTTGCTACAGATTTGTTCCAGTATTTGGTTGTGTCCTTCTATTTCATATTAGATGTTTTTTAAATTATTTTTTTTAATTTTTATTTTTTCCATAACCCAGCCTCCCTATTTCTCCCCCCCCCCACCCCCCCAAGAAC
>PITA01034296.1:0-11774 GCA_004023965.1 Spilogale gracilis | reverse complement strand
CCAGAACGGGAAGAAGCTTGGGGGGACAGAATCAACCTCAGGGGTGTGTGGCAGGGAAGGATAGGACAGGGCAAGAGCATCAGTCAGCAGGTTGACCTTTTCCAAACTCAGCCTCACCTGTTGGGAGGATGGTGTGCCTTCCCAAGGGATCTGGTAGCTTCTAGCAGCCCTGCCCATCACATTGTGAGTGGGATTCACAGTGGCACATCCATGGGTGTGCCCCACATTCACCATGGGTGGTCAAGGCAGGACCTTGGGGTCCCCCAGTTCTGTGTGCCTGAGGCAGTGATGAGTGCAGAGAAAGCCAGGCCATACCCATGGGACTAGCAAAGATCATCTCCCACCCTATGCTCACCCAACAGGGACAGAGGAGGCCTGAGGGTGGCCTGTCAGTATCAAGGACAGAGGGCAGAAGGTCATGATGAGGCTACTTGTGTCCTGTCCCAGCCAGACTTGTCTACATACTGCCAAGTGGCTCCAGGATGGCTTGGGGCTGCTTTATTTTGCTTTTCTTTCTTTCTTTCTTTCTTTCTTTCTTTCTTTCTTTCTTTCTTTCTTTCTTCCTTCCTTCCTTCCTTCCTTCCTTCCTTCCTTTCTTTCTTTGTTTCTTTCTTTCTTTCTTTTGAAGTATAGCTGACACACAAAGTTGTACTAGGTTTAGATTTATAACATACTGATTTGACTACTTATATGTTGTGCTATGTTCACCACCGGTATAACTACCATTTATCATCATACAACAGTATTACAGTGTCATAGACTATGCTTATGCTGTACCTTTCATCTCTGTGACTTTTTTCATTCCATAACTGGAAGTTTTTATTTCTTACTCCCCTTCATCCATTTTACCCCTCTCTCTAAGCCCTTCCCCTCTGGCAACCATCAGATCATTCTCTGTATTAATGAGTCTATTTCTGCCTTTTCTTTGTTTGCTTCTTTGTTTTGTTTTTTAATTTCACATATAAGTGAAATCATGTTTCTATCTGTCTTAATCATTTAGCATATCTTCAAGATCCATCCATGTTGTTGGAAATGGCAAGATCTCATGTTTTTTAATAGCTGAATAATATCTCATTGAATGCATAGACTAAATCCTTTGTCCATTCATCCAGTATTGGACACTTTAGATCCTTCCATATCTTGACTTTTGTAAATAATGCTGCAGTCAACATGAAGGTATAGATATCTTTTTGAATTAATGTTTTCATTTTCTTTGGGTAAGTACCCCATTATGGAATTAATGGATCATATGGTAATTCTATTTTTAATTTGTGAGGAATGTACATACTGTTTCCCAGCATAGCTGCACTAGTTTGCATTCCCACCAACACTGTACAAGGGTTAGTTTGAGGCTCTTTGAAATAATCCACACCTCATACCATCACGACCTCTTTTCTGATTTTTTTTCAGAAATAAAATACGTGAGGGTCTTGCTCAACTCCAGAATATAGTGCCTTCTGGAGCCACATACATGCAGGAAGGATTTAAAAAGGTATCAAATCTAGAGCTCTGAAGAATTCTGCTTTATGGAGCTATTAAAATATTCCTGGGTCCTCTCACTGCCCTCCCCCAACACTCCTTCATTTACTTACAGGCAAATGAGCAGATTGAACAAGCAAATGCTGAAGGTAAGCTGCCTGGTGACTTCACTGTGGGCAGGTGTAGGGACAGAGCCAGGCCTGGGGCAGACCTTCGTCTTAGAGCAAAGTGCTGTCCTCTCTGAGCCACGGGTCCCTCCTCTCTGCAGTGAGGATGAAATCCACCCTCAGTGATGTGTCTCAGAACAACATGGGGCCATACGTGTACCTTCTAGGTTCTTGGCAACTGAGAGGTGCCTGAGCTACGCTTGGGCTTCCTGAACAAGTAAACAGAAAAACAAGGGACCTAGAGCAGACAAGATTCCATTTTCAGAGAAAAGAGCTGGATTTCCCCCTCGCTGCCCATACTTTGTCTCCCTCACGTTCTGGCCCTGGCTCCTTTCCCTTCAGTTGCTTCCCTCTGGCTGCTGTCATCCTGGGACCGTGTCTCCAACACTGGGAAAGGCTGTGCTCTGCCCAGGAGAGAGTGTCTTCGTCTAGACTGTAGGGTTGCCGCCCTTGCCAGGAAGGAAGCGTGGGCCTGTGGGATCCGCAGCCCGAGAGTCTCTATCTCGCCTTCTGGACCCCTGGGTCGACAGATGCAGCAGGACTTTTTGAGGGCGCTGCCCTGAGCCAGAGCCAGGCTTTCCATGGTGCTGGGGGATATCTGGGGCAGTCGGGTCTGTCCCTTTGCTCATCTGAAAGGCTGATGCTTGTCCAGTGAAGGAGCAGGAGTTACCTCTCAGGGCAAAGGTTGTATGTCTGGTCATAGTGACGGTTCCCGGAGTGGGGCTCAGTGCTGTTGTCTGTCATGTGGGTCCTGGCTAAGGCCCCTTCTCCCTCCAGGGCTGGGCTGCTAGCCCTCCAGGCATCGCTGATGGTGGGTGTTCAAGTCAGGGGGCCTCTCCTCTGGAGGAGGAAGTGTGGGGAGCAGTGCTGTGGGTCTAGCAGCATGCAGAGAGTCACTCTGGGGACCTTTAGTGATCAGGCCACTGCATGCTTCTTCTGCAGAGAAAAAGACTCCCAGCGTCATTCTCGCTCTGACCGATGGAACTCTGGAGCCATTGCCCTATGAGGAGACCAAGGTCGAAGTGAGTCCCGTCCATTGTTACCAGTATTTTGCTCCACATATTTGGTGATTTAGACTCAACATTTTCATTCTCTTAGGCTGAAGAGTCTCGGAGACTGGGGTCAACTGTTTATGGCATTGGTGTAAAAGACTATAGGATAGACCAGGTAATTCTGAGCAGGTAATCGGATGCCACCTGAGAGCCTGGATGGAGAAAGCTCTCATTGGTGGCTTTGCCAGGGTTGCCCAAGGATGGACCTCTAGCCCACCCCTAGTGTCGGGACAGCACATAGCCACTGCAGAAATGAATGACAAGCGTATGAAGCCTGCCACCAGAGGTACAGGTGGAAGGGCTTTTCCCTTCCCCACGGGTCGGCTGCTGGGTTCTGGCCATCGGAGTCCAACATGGCAGAGAGAAGAGACCCTCTCCAGGGATGGGGACTTCTGTGTCCTCAACCCCTGGCCATGGGCCCAAGGCACCTCCTCTGTCTTACAGCTGATGGAAATTGCAGACAGCCCAAATCACGTGTTTGGAGTGGACAATGGATTTAAGGAACTACGAAACATCGTAGGAAAAGTAAGTGAGGGATGAGAGAAAGGGGATGGGGTGACTTCTCACCACAACACCCCATCCAATGTCCCTGACCTGCCACCCCCCTACTCTGTTCCAGCTTGCAACTAAGTCTTGCATTGATATTACAAAACTGGAGCCTTCCACTCTCTGTGCAGGAGGTAAGAGCAAGAGGCGCTATTGTCCACACAGGGGTGTGTGCTGCTTGTGCTGGTGTGCGGTGCATGGGGTGGGCACACGGGGTGAGTCTCCGTGTGCGGTGTGGTGTGTGTGTGCCTGGCGTGGTTTAGAGAGACATACACTAGCTGGAGGAGTAAGTGGATCTTTCTGTGAGCTGTGCATATGGGGTTGCTGTGCAGGTATGTGTGTGACTCTGATTTTAGTTTTTGACATAATATACATGTGTCTCTGTGCATAAGTTTACACTATCACCGTTATTTCACATACACATCCAGCAAAATGATCACCACAAGGATTTTCATGTGATAACTTTTTTAAACCTGAAAACCAAAAGCTGAATACATAACAAGAAAAATATATTTAAAAACCTTCAACAGAACACTACCAAATGAAATCTGAGAACATGTAGAAAGAACAGTACCTCGAGACTAACTAGCCCTGCAATATAAGTCTGATTCAGTATTTAAAATACCAGTGTAACTTACCACATCAGCAACGTGCAGAAGAGAAACATGATTATCTCAATGGATGACTGAAGCACTGGCCACAGTTCAATGGCCAGCATCATGCTAGGAACATGGCCAGGTGAAAAGTTCCCATACAAATACAGCTAAGCTCTCATCCAGTGGTTCTATGGGGAACTCCTCTCCCTGACACCTGGAACTTCACAGGGATGCCCTCTCCCCTCCAGGGGTCCCTATGTCTTTCTGGTGAGGACTCCACGCAGTGACTTTTGTGGAAGGAGCCCCCTCTCTGTAATGGGCTCTGTGTGGCTGGCTGAAATGTCTCACCCAGGGGATTGGTACAGCGGAAGTGGATGGATAAGCACATTTCTTCCACCGCTAACAGCACTTAGCTGCATCCAGCCAGATGCAGACCCAGAGGTTGGGTCTGGCTTCTGCCCTCCTAACTGTAGGGCCATAGTGCAGCAGTGGGCTCAGAAAGACTTGTGTTCACATCTGGCTGTGCTGCCCATGAACGTGCCACCCAGAGCAAACTACCAAACATCTGTGAGCTCCCCTCTTGTCTCCAAGAAGTAGAAATAGCAACACCCACGAGCACATGTGAGAGGTAAGGCTGGGGGATTTTACAAAGATTGGCACAGGATCTAGAAGCTGGTCAGCCCTAAGCAGTAGTGAGACTAATATTCCCATCAGCGTGGCGCCCCTGGTCCCCAGGACTGAGGCCATCTGTGGAGGACATGGTGAAATTATCCAGGGTGAAAGCATCTCCAGCCGAACCGGCTATGGGCCGCAGCTCTCTGATTCCTCCTGTCTTCTGCACCGACCTGCAGCGCGAGGGAGGAGGTGGGCAAGAGACCCCACACAAGTAGGCTCTTGTCCTGCTTCTGGTTTAAAGCACTGAGCCGTGTAGACGACCTGACAGCTTCATTTCTCTGATTATGTCCCCTGGACACACAAAGGCCATGGTGTCGCAGCATGTCACACTGCAAGTGCGAATGTCAGTCATCGTCCCTCCCCCACAGCGACCAGGCCGGGGTGACAGGTGCCTGCCACACACCCACTGACAGCTTAACTCAGCATTTCCTGTTCTGACCTTTTCAACTGTTGTCCTCTTGAGGAAGCTGCCACAATGTGACAGTCACTGGGAGGCCAAGCTAAAGGCAGGAAGGAGGATCTCAAATGAAATAGAAAGAGGCATTTCATCAAGCTGTCACTTGAAATAAATCAGTGGGTCAGGGAGCCTTGGGAAACAGAGAGGGGATGAGCATGAGACTCAGGGCCTTTTCAGCCTCTCGGGGTGCTCTCCAGGGTGAGGCAGAGGCCCCTGCTGGCCTTACTGTCTCTATACCTGGGCTCCAGCCCACCCTCGGCTCAGTGCCCTCGGGCCCTGTGTTAGTGTGACCGAGTGTGTGTTCGCTGTTAGTGTGACTTGTGTGACTGCCCCCTCTTTGCGTGGTGAATAAGTCCCAGGGCCAGAGCACCTAGAGAAGCAGGCTGGGTGAGCCTAGCCTCGCAGCCTCTTCACCGCTGTGGCCCAGGCTGGCATGTTCTGCACAGGGCCTGAGGACACTGAGCGGGCTGCCCCCGAACCCCAGCCTGGCCTGCGAGTGTGAGGCCCCTCGTGCCCAACAGGACCAGGCAGGTCCTCCCTCAGCTCTAAGGCTGGGGCTTCCGGGGTGGACGCAGGCTTCCTGCGAGCACCCCCTGCTTTCCAGGGTCCATCCCACCCTTCCTTTGAGGCCTCACTCCCAGGAGTCTGCCCCTTGCCCCTTCCCTGGTTCACTGGGCCGTCTGGATTCTCACAGCCCTGGGTCTGTCCCTCTCACTGGTCACTTGTCACTTTGTAAGTGCCGTGACTTTGGCTTCGCTGTATCATAGTTTTTTCAGTTTATTTTTATCATTCAGTTCTTCAATATTTTCCCAGCCTTTTGTAAAAGAAATTTCCAAACCTATAGCAAAGCGGGAACAACTTTACAATGAACCACCCTGTCTCCACTACCTGGATTTTGCAGTCAATATTTAATATCTGATCACATTTCATTATATCTATCTAGCGTTCTCTCTGTGTCCTGAAAACACAGCATCTACACCCACACACTTACCCAGACACAGTGCATCTTATTTTTTATGCATTTCAGATCAGTTACAGGCATCAGGCTACCTCATGCCCCAAACCCATCATTTTGCCTATCTTTCACTATTTATACCAATATTGGTTAAGAGTTCTCTTTCTAAATTGCAGCAAACTTTAGTGCATCATTTGATGACTTCTGGTAAATGCACACCCCAGGGAGGCACAGTTTACCACCAACCCTAGAAAACCCCTCGGATCACTTGCCAGGGGATCCTTTCTCCCACCTCCTGAAGACAACTGCTCTTCTCAGTTTTTCCCCCATAGGCTAGTTTGCTCCTTTAAAACATCCTCTTGGTGGACTAATGTGGTTGGAACACTGTGTTGACACTCATGCTTGCACTGGTACTCTTGGCATGGTGATTTGGAGAGTCATCCCTGCCGTGTGTGTGCTGGGTGGAATTGGATTTTTGTGTCCGGGAGGAAGTCTGGGGCAACTTATCCTTCGCTTTCTTGTCTGGCTGGCGCAGAGCCCATGTCCATGAGAAGTCGGTGGCACAGAGTAGGACCCAGGGCAGAGGAGGGTTTTCCAAGGAGATCCAGCGGGCAGGTCCTGCAGGGTGGCCAGGAGACTCACTGTGTGCAGAGGGCAGGGGAGGCCGTGGGGGGCAGGAGGACCCAGACGGGGAAGACAAGACCCCACGGTGCAGTGCAGAGACACCTATGCCACCAGCCTGGGTAGCTGTTGTCCATCTACGATGATCAAGTCCCATGCTCTGTATCCCAATCAAAACTACCACAGACGGTTCATCGTGTGTCTATACACAGCTATCTAAAGGTGCTTTTCAAAGATGATTTTACATCAATGGAGTCATGCAGTATGTAACCTTTTCCAACTATCAGCACATATTCCATTCTAATGGAGGAAATTCGGTTCACTGGTCTCCCTGGTCATATTCTGGTTGTTGCTAACATGTGGCTAAAGCAGGCTGTGAACACCATGAGGCTCGCTCTCTGTGGGCACGGTCAGGATTCCCTGGGTCAATCCCACAAGTAGAACTGCAGTGTGAAGAGGACACACAGCTTAAACATTGGTCAGTAGAGTTAGATTTCTCCCAAAGAACTTGTGCCAAGCAGCAGGTGGTGTTCCCAGAGCCTGACCGTCCTCGGGGTGGTCACTTCCACTCATGTGCCCTTGTCAGTCTCATGGTCAGTGGGTTGCCCTTCCTCTCTGCTGGCTTCCTTCTGGCCTTCATGGAGAGCTGCCCACCCTTCCATCTCCTCCCTCTGGAGCCCCAGGAGTCCTGCTGTACAGCTTCTCATCCAGAAGGAAAGTTCTCCATCCGGAAGGACCAGTCTCCCTGCGAGGGGCCGCGGGTCCTCGTGCCACCTGACCTCTACAATGCAGGGTTCCTCTATGCAGGAAATGCAGCTTCCACCAGCCCATATCAGTTCGTTCTTGGCTTCATTTTCTTCCTGTGCTTCTTACTGTTGGAGGGACTGGGTGGCGGGTGTTGGAGCAGAAGGAGCAGCCACTGGACAAAGCAAATCCCTTAACTCCAGGTCTCTCTGCTCAAAAATCTGAACCCATCAGCCTGCTTTCCACTTACTGAGTTTTGTCAAAGTGACCGAACCCTCTGAGAGCAATAGTGCCTGACGACACACATGGCAACTGCTACAAAGGTGGGCTAATGACTCAGGAGGGCCCCGAGGGCTGCGGTGCACACCTCATGTGATGGGTGTCAAGCATAACGACACTGTGCAGGATTCCTGAGGGCACAGCTCTGTGACATCCAGGCTGTCAGGCAGCCCTGCCCTCAGTGGCTGTCCTATATCCTGGGCATCCAGGTGATAGCTGCTCAGAACTAAGAATAGCAGAGAGGGCAGAAGTGGGACTTGACTTAGGCACATGAGGTCAGATCCTAGCCCTATATTTGCCATGGGCTCCTGGGAAAGCCATTTGCCCTCTCTCAGCCTCACTGTCCCTCTGTAACCTGGGGAGTAATGCCTAGCTCATGAGTGTTAGGAGGTTAAGGAAAGTATAGATCAGCCCATACTATATGCTCAGTTAGTAGGGAGTGTTGTTTTGGATGAACGCTGGTGTTACATGCCTTGGCCTGGCACAGATTTGCCCACTTCTTGTTCTTTCTGCCAGTTTGCTAATGACAGGAAGTGTCTACTCACCATTTTGGCCTCCTCTGGAGCCTGATCTCACATGCAGCCAGCTGAATTTTCCCTTCCCTGCCTGTATCTAATAACAGTATGGGTTATGAGTTTACAGTTCTGTCTTGCAAGGAAATACTTCTTTGCAACAAAAAAAATCCTGGGATGTAAAGTGTAAGTGACACTTGGGTGAGACTGAGGGGCAGCAGCTCTGCTCAAGGTGGCCCTAGCTGGGCTGGCAAAGGGGTTCACAGGAAACAAGCCCAACTGCTTGTTCCAGGCCAATCTCAGAGCCCCGGGTCATGGTGGGAAGGGTCCTTAGAGGGTATGACAGGCAGCCTGGCACAATCGCGTTCAAAGCAGCATTGTGATGATTGGCTACTCCGCATGGAAGACGACATGTCACTTAGAGACAACACGCCAGCCCTGAGTGGACCAATTCCATCAGCGGCTGTCAGGGGCCAGGCTGGTGCCACAAGAAGGAGCGGTGGGTCAGGCCAAGCCAAGAATGACTGGCTGCAGTGTGGGGTAGCGGAAGTAGTGCAGGTGCTGGCCACTGGGGGTGTTCCACCCAACTGAAACTGGGCCGTGGCATGTGGAAATACCCACTGATGCCAGCTGTTGGCTTTCCAAGAAAGTTAGTGATCTAGATTACTAGGCAAAAGCTTTGCAGTGTTAACTCTTATTTTTGGAAAACACTTGAAAGCCTAAAACACACATCAGCAGGCCCGCATTGGGCCATGGGTCTAAAATCTATGTTCTTCAAATCAGAGCATTTGCAGACATGACCTGATCAATGGGAGCTTCACGGACACCAGAAGAAGGAGGAATTAGGACAACCCAGTCCAAGCCTCCACTAATATGGAGAATTATACCTAGACAGTAAATTGAGGAAGTCAAATTTCAGGAAGGGGAATTAGCCCAGCTGGGACAGAGGCAGTTGTGGAGGCTAATGACCTTGGGCTTGCCACAGAAGACCTGCATGTTACCCTGGTGAACTCTGGGGGGCCAGGCCCACCAGCTGGCCTCTCTGTAACTCCTGCTTTTGCTTCAGAGGCCTAGAAGGTCCAGGGGAGCCCCAGCACCTTGTTTTGGGTCTAAGGCCTTAACCTGTCTCCACACTGAAGAGAGGAAGTATTTGCTGAACCCCATGTGGGTTGGTTGTAGTCCATGAAGCCTCAAGAGGAGGGAGGGGAAAATCATCTGTAGACTTCCAGAACCACAGCTAAGACAGGACTTCTCCTTCCCTGGGGAATTCTTCTCTGCAGGGTCACAGAATCACAGGATATGCAGAGCAAGAGGTGGGGGCTTTTAATTTCCAAATGTCAGGAGTGGAGGTGAGAGGCCCCCCCCAAGAATCTAAGACTCCCCTCATACTCAAAGTGGACCCTTGGAGACACCGGGTGAGGATCTAGCCCAGGGGAATCACACATCTTGCTTTCAACATGTTTACTTCCTCATAGGAATCCCTAAGAATTCCCATTTTGGGGCTGACCTGCCATAGAGGACACCTCACACAATATTTTGCATGTTGCTTTTGCAGAAAACTATGAATTGACGGTTAGTGGAACAGGCTTTAATAACGCAAGAAATAAGAAGGAAGTTATTTGTAGATTCATCTTCAGCGAAAATAAGTTCTTCGGTAAGTAGCCCCCTTGATACCTCTAAATGACAAATTCCCCACCTCGGGCTGCCTTCCTCTCAACCAGCAAAGGCCTTCAAAGTCCTTTTTGACCATGCACTGTGGACACTGTGAGGATAGATCTATGTGGATAAGGGGAAGGAGGGAAGGGATCTGGCTAGAAACCTGGGAAATCATGAACCCCCAAACCACCAGAGCTTCTTGGAGCAGGGCTTTACCCCTACCAAGCATGGCTCTGGGTGGCAGGTGAGCCCCAGAACTGCCTTCCCTCTCCCTTGGCTCAGCACTCACTTGCCTTGAACAACAATGACCTGAATCCATGGAGACTGCTGGTAGAAACAGAGGCAGCCCTGGGGCTCTGAGTCTAGGCCAGTGCACTGGCTTCTGGGGAGGGTCTGTGCACTTGGGATGGAGAGAGGCTGCCTGCTACCAGGCCCAGGCCCTGGAATCCTGGCAAAGGCATGCGTCAACATGTGACCTTTGCCAAATGAGGAATCTGTTTTCGGTCTTTCTTTTCTCTACTGTAAAATGGGGCCAGTCTGGTAGCTGAGCGAACTAAGCCATATTGTCTATGTAAACCAATGTTTGGGAAACACTCGGGCTCAAGTGTACCTCCATATGGCTGAGTGGCCTGAGGAAGCACCCGGGTGGGCAGGCAGAGGGGTCCTCAGTGCTGAGGTGGGTGTGATCCTCCCCAGAGATCTAGGGGACAGGAGGACTTTCTGAGTCCTCCTTGCCTGTCCCCGTTAGCCGCCTGATGTCATCATGTGATTTGATTATAGTATGTTCAGTGACATCTTCCTCCAGGGCCATCTGGTCACCCCAGAGATACCTCCAACGAGTGCATCAGGCTTCAGTCCCCTAAGGGAAATTGTGTCTCTGAAGGTCAGGACAGGTCCTCCATCCCTAAGCACCTGCCCCTATCCTTCACTCTCTGTGCCTTCCATTGCTTCTTGTTGTCTCAGCACTTCTCATTCTGCATTTACATTTATTTTGTTCTTTATTAGTTAGTTCTTTGTCTCCTTCCAGTCCCTCAAATATGAGGCTCTTGGGAGCTGGGACTCAGGCTGCATTTTCCATTCCAACCAGAGCATTGCACAGGGCCTGGTGCATGGTGGGGGCTCAGAGGAAGGTAAGAGAAGCTGGTATCTGCCAAGGAGTTAGTTCTGCTTACCGGGGGCCGGCAGAAAGGGAGAGATGGATGGATGGACATGCCATTGACAATATTCTTTTGTGATTTTCCCTTAGATAAAAAAGCCACCACTGTGTTGGAAAACACCATAATGTGCCCCGGAGTACCGATAGATAATCCAGATCAGTAAGTGCCGGGTCAGGGGCCATGTGTATACTTTTGCCACTGTGTCACATATAAAATGTGGCCTGCCTCCTTTGCTGGGGAAGCACAAGTGTCTCCTGGAAAGCTCAGGGCATTCTCTATACTTGTCCCTGTTGGTGGTCACATGAGTCATGCGGGTTCTGCTGTGGCAGCGTCTCTCCTGACGAAGAGGGGTACTGGAGAAGATCGCTCCAGGAATGGTACCTTTGCTCCAGATAGCTGTCTAGAGCTGAGTCAACACACTTTAAATGGAGAGTAATCAGGTGACATCAAGCCACCCTCCCTGGGAATTTGGCCCATGGCCACGAGGGCATCTGAGCTCATGTAAGGCTCCTCAGGCCCAGTCAGCCTTCACTGCAGAGGTTGACCTTAAATGCATAAGGTCAGTCCCCCCTTACCCATGCTGTGTATTCACCAGTGGCCCCACAGTGTGATGAGCAAATCAGTGCAATGAGGACCTGTGAGCTGTGGTTGAGCCGAGGAGGGAACTGTGCCAATCTGGGCTGCTGGTCATTTTCCACAATTTCTGTGCTTTAGGGTGGTCTTCCTTGAAATTAGCCTGAATAATGGCCTCAACTTTATCAGCAATGGTGCCAACATCACAAGCAAGAACTGTGTCAGTGCCAGGGTAAGGCTGCATTCTACCTTCACGGGTTCCTAGAACAGGTGCACTGGAGGAACCAAACCGGGAGGTGGGGGGG
>PITA01034295.1:0-11383 GCA_004023965.1 Spilogale gracilis | reverse complement strand
CCCCCCCTCCCTCCAAGTCCCTCAGTTTGTTTCTGTGTCCAAAGTCTCTGTTGTTTCTTTTCCCTCCCTGGATTACTCTAGTTCCCATTTACTTTCCTTCTCCCACTGTCCTCCAGGGTACCCCTCATGCACTGCAAGTAAGTGAAACCATGTGATACTTGACTTTCTCTTCTTGGCTTATTTCACTCAGCATAATCTCTTCCAGTCCAGTCCATGTTGCTACAAAAGTTGGATTTTCATCCTTTCTGGTGGAGGCATAGTATTCCATTGTATATATGTACCACATCTTCTTTATCCATTCATCTGTTGATGGGCACCTTGGCTCTTTCCACAGTTTGGCGATTGTGGCCATTGCTGCAATGAACATTGGTGTACATATGGCCCTTCAGACATAACATTTTATTTTTTGTTTATTAATTGCATGAGCTCATGTTATGTCTTGGAAAATTTGTCAAAAGCAGCTTTGAATGACAGCTGATTTGGTCTAATGTCTCATGAGGTTTCTTGTAAACAGTAGGGAGCAAGTAATTTAGAAAGGTAGATGTAAGATAGGAGGTTTTAGCTTAACTTTTTAACAATAATTATGTTTTGTGTCTACTTAAAAATGGTTTCTAAAATCCTTTTGTTAAACTGAAACTTAAGTTAAATGATGGAAATTCATTAAATGATAAGATAAAATAATGACACATTAATTACTGAACATAGGTTTATCCACTCATCACAGAGAAATTAAAGATGAATTTGGGTTTTTTAGTAAGCATTTTTTGACATTTATTTAAAGATTGTACTATGAGGATGCATGTTTCTAGAAATTATGAGATGTATTCTTAAATATGCCAGCCTATAGAATGCTACTATAATAGTTTACAATTGATTAGTACTTGGTTTTCTTAATTTTACTTAGTTTACTTAACTTTAGAAATTAAAAATTCCTCAGGGTTAAGATTCCTAACTAATATATGTGAATAAAACTTAGAAATAATAAGAGAAACATTTCTGAATGCAAAGCAAGTAAGGTGTATGCTTTTGATATTAGAAGATAAGAATGGAAATGCATTTTTGTTGAGTGAAAGGGAATAATTTTGTCCTAAACTAAAGCTAGTAAATTAAAGAGAGGAAATTCTACACAAAATCCGAATGTTAAAAAAAAAAAAGGTTTTAGGAATCTTTGTGATATTACTGTGTAGTCAAGCTCACTACGTTAAAAATAAGTTTTAATATTTAAAGCACACTGGTACAATATTTAAAAAAGGACAAAGTTTTCTTAGATTGTTTACAATTTTTTTAAAAAGCAGACCAATAAAGAGTCTTCTTTACTTTTAATGTAATCTGCCTAGAAGAACAAAGATTCTGTGTTTTCTCTTTATCAAGTTTTTGATTACTTAAGTAAACTCAGCTTTTCAGATATTAAAAGAACTAAATTTTGCTCAGAAATTTGTAACCTTCCATATTTACCTGTGAATTCTTGGTCAGTTTGGCTGCATAGATAACAAAGTACTGTTTTACAGTGAACTAAGATCCTATTTAGTTAAGTGTCCAAAACTGACTTTTAAAGTGAAGATGTTTGACCACAAATTAACTTTGAAATATTGCAAAGCATACTTGGAACATTTCAAGGATTTTTTTTTTCTCATAGAAAGGTAAATGTTTAATTAAGCTTATTTGGTGTGTAAATAGGTCATGCTAAACCTTCTTAGCTTATATTGTATGGGTAAATATCATTATATAAGTGTTGTAGAAATTATAAATGTTTCTATATTTGGATATATCCAAATTTTAATGTTACCAGTCATAATTCGGGGGAGGGGGGCTGCTCATTTTTTTTCTGTCAATTATGAGCTCTAATCAGATCTTTGAAGATTTAAAAATAAAATGGTTATTTATAGTTACTATTTTACTCAGGTGTTTTTACAGAAGTTTCCTACAAATGTGTTTCATCTTCAAAGAAATTTATGGAAAGGAATCTGATAAGTACTGTAGAATTCAGGTTTTTGGTAACTTTCATATCATGCAACTGAACTGCGTAAGAATTTCCGGAACTGGTAGAAATATGATTCAAGCAGAACAAGAACGAGTAATGGGGGTCAAAATGAAATGAAGAAGATAATAATTTTTCTGACTTATTGTTTTAAACATTACCAGTTATCTTATGTATTACTTTTTTAGACCTTAGTTTAAGAAAGAAGAGGAAAAAGGCTTCCTATCAACAATTTGGTAAGATATACTTTGTGAACAAAAATGAAGCATGTACCTACTGATCCTTCCAAAATTCAGAAAATCTTGAGTATTCTTTATCATGACAAAATAGTTATAGTTCAAGGAGAATCTTTTCTTCTCATAATTGAACACATTTGGAAATAATTGTTGTATTACCAAAGCTTTGACTTGAATATCCTATATGAGAGAGATGTGTAGACTCATACATGACAGTTTTAAAAAACTAAGGTTGATTTACAGAGCCAGTCAAGCCCTTTGGGGGGAAAAAAAAAAATTGAACTGTTACCTTGCTTACAAGGTTCCAGCAAAGTAGTCCTAAAAAGAGCTTAAGTGGCCGGTTACTATTCTTGGGACACTTATATATAATCAGGCAAAGCTTAATGTTGACAAATTAGTTTTACTATAAAAAATGGAGGGTAATTATAGAGAGAAAAAATATTTTTATACCTTTGTATTAGATTCTAATCCTGTTGAGGTTCTGGTATACTTGTAAATTGAACTACTTCCTAAATTCTTCTAGTTTCTGTAAAAAGCGAAGTCCCTGGTTATACTTTGATTGAGCAAGGAGGTGTTTACCATGGCCCACACCCTCTGTTGCACCTGAGTTAGCACATCTTGGAAAGTTGAAACTCAGTTACATAAGGACCCTGAACAAGCCACTCAGCTTTAAATAGTGACTCCTTTGGTGGCGGTCTTTCTTTGACTTATCTGATTTGACATATTTGGGTCTTGAGAACCATAGCTCTGAAGTGCATTCCAAACATTGGGAAATCCTGCTTATAGCAATCATAATAATCTCCCTAATGTATCGTATTTTCTCAAAAGTTTTAAATATATGGTTGCAGCTGGTAACCACCAAGGAAGTGATCTACCTAATGCCCAAAGAAAATGACTGACTTAAAAATTGTGAACCTGAAGTTATGACCTGTGAATTCTACACAAAAAAATCAACAAAAGCTGCGAGAAATGCAGTGAAGTAGCTCAGAGTGGCGCTAATGGCTTATATTTTGATCACATTTTTCACTGAAGCTGGGAGTCTTACGTTAAGAGCTCCATGTCAGGAAACCAAGACTTAGCCTAACTATAGTTTCAACTCTCCCAGGAACATAACCTTTAATGATTTAACCTGGAATTTCCTGGTAATCACTAGAAAATTTACTGATAGACCCATCTGTTCCCCTTAGGAGAGAAACCCTGGCTAAAATAATATATTCTTTTCTAATAATTTCCTTTTTACCACCCCTGCTTTACCTTTAAAAACCATTCCTTTTCTGCAGCGAGATGGAGTTTTTTGCTAGGTGGGAGATTGTTTAGTAAACCCTATTAGATCTTTAAATTTACTTAGTTGGAATTTGTGGTTTAACACCTCAAAATAGCCTAAAAAGTAGCACTTATACCACATCATCTCATAGATAAGGGGTCAGAGGCTATAAGGTGACAGAAATAGAAGGTATCAACAACAAATTTAATTCTGGAACTGTTTGACACTAAATCTTGTACTTATGAATACTATGCCAAGAAAAAACTTATAGTACCTGAGCTTTTGATTAAAAACAGTTTGAATCTTAGTTTTCAATTTATTTTTAACCCTTGTTATTGAAAGAAATATATAAGGCTATTAAATGCGAACAACAGTCTTGTTGTATCTCCACTTCTATTGTTAATTTGTTCTATTCTTCACTATTGTTAAAAAAAAAACTTCAATTGAGTAAATTTAAAGATGATATTGGCATTGTTTAATGATTCATGAATCAGGCATTATTCTTTCTAACAGACAGAAAGGAGTTCCAAAATACTACTTAAAGAGAAGGTTTTTAAAGGCACAGAGGGAGTGGAAAAAATTTATTAGCACAGCGTAGATTGTTTCAGGCCAAGTAACCTACTGATGGGGAATACCAGAGTTTACTTCATGAGTGCTGACCAGGTAATTCCCAGTTGATTAGGTAAAGGTTACATTCCTGGGAAAGGCTGAAACTGCAATTATATTAGGTATTAAATCTTGGTTTGCTGATGTGGGGCTAAACACAAGTGATTCCATTTTGGGCCTGTTGTTTCTTTTTAACATTATCAAAGCTTCAATAAGAAATTGAAGTACTTTAGAAATATAATATAAAGAATGTTAACAAATATGTACTCAAAATCCAGCTTAAAAATTGAAATGTTACCAAATTGTAGAGATTCTTTACATAATTCATATAAATATAATCCATTAACTACCTTTTCCTTCACAATGCAGCCACCATTTTTAATAAGGTGATAATCATATCCAAGAAATTTTATGTTGAATAAAAATAAATGCAGGATTTATAATCAGTGGTTATAAAACAGAATAATCATAATAGATTTTTGTTTTCTTTTGCATAATATTCTAAATATGTTTTCAAATAAAAACAGATCTGAATTCAACCCTGGAAAGACTATGGAATAGGGTGAACATCCAGACACTGAGGATCTGCAAGTATTTCAAAGTCAAACAGGAAAGACTTTTATAGAGAATAGGAAGCAGGGTCAAACAGGGTCAGCAAAAACTAAGGGAAAAAGGTGGCCTAACAGGTAATGTTTCTTCCTGTTGCCCACTGATCAGAATGAGCTTTAAAAGAGGGAGTATGTTCTACCCCTTAAAGTTCTTAGGACTGTGGGGAGAAAGGATTGACTGAAGTTTGGCCAAATCACATCTGCGACTAAGTACATAAGCAGTTGTGGACATCTTGGTCATTCCCTTTCTGTCTTTAAATATCATTCAAGATGGATAAGAATTGTAGAGTTGAAATTTGTAGTTTCCAGGGTTAGATTGGCCTTAACTTTCTTTTTCGGCTTGATGAATTAGTTGTATCACCTGTTGAGCATGCTGTTAGACCATGAATAGTTAGAACGTTTAAGAGATCAAGCACCTGGTAACAACTATGCCTAAGAATACAGCAGAGAAGGAGTTGACTAAGGTGCCAACACAGAGGAGGCTCTTAAGATTCCCCATTCCCATGGATGCACCAAATGTACAGCTAGATATGGAGCAATTCTCTCTGAAAGAGATCCAGAAAATAGCTGAGGGACTCCAGCACATGAGACAAATGAGAAAACACACACATCAAAATTCATTCTAGGGACTAAGGTACTTCTACTCAGAGACTAGGTAAATTGGTGGGCACCACTCCTGCTGTCTCCCTGCAGCCTGCCCCCAAATCACCAGAAAATCCCTAGAAGGAGCTGGCAAACACATTTGCACCCCAGCTCTTGCAACTGCAGCCAAAGGACAGGTCACAAATGTCTGATTCTGATAGCTGAAGCGTCTTCCATTCATGATCCCACAGAACTATAGCCAACAAAGAAGCAGTTGTTACCCGGCTCTCTCACCAGGGCTAGGCACAGAGGGAGCCACCAAAAATCCCCATTCCACAGTCTTTCACTGAAGTCTTAATAAATTGAAAAAAGATTTAAATCACACCATGTATCTTTTCCAACCACAAAGGTAAAAATCTAGAAATCAATCGCAAGCTAGAAAGTTTACAAATATGTGAAGATAAACAACATGCCCCCTAACAACAAATAGATCAAGAAAAAAACCAAAGGGAAATCAGATAATATGAGACAAAGGGAAATGTAAACACAACATACCAAAAGTTACAGGATGCAACAAAAGCAGTTCAAGAAGGATATTTATAGAGATAAATGCTACATTAAGAAAGATACCTCAAGCAACCTAATTTTATTCCTCAAGAAAAACAAGAGCAAAATGAGATCAGAGTTATCAGAATGAAATAAATAACAAATATTAGAGCAAAAATAAATGAAACAGAGACAAAAGTATCAGTGAAACTAAGAGCTGTTTTTTAAAAAAGATAAAACCAACAAAATGTTAGCTAGACATACCAAGAAAAAAGATTAGAACTTTATAAATGCAGAGGAGACATTACAACTGATAACATACAGAGGGTCATAAGAGACTATCATGAACAATTATATGCCAGCAAAGTAGACAACATAAAATAAATGGATAAATTCCCCCAAACACAAAAAATCAAGAATGAATCATGAAGAAACAGACAATTTGAACAGACCAATTACTCATCAAATATTTAATGACTTGTGAAAAGTTTCCCAAGAAAGAAAAGCCCAGGACCAGATGGCTTCCTGGTGAATTCTAAAAATTTTAAGAATTAATACCAATTCTTCCAAACTCTTCCAGAATACAGAAAAGGAAGGAATACTTTATTATTACCACACTACCCCCACAAAAAATACACAAATGTTAATTTTGTTCATTATTATATTGCCAGTTCCTATCTCCATTACCAATTTTTTCCCTTTTAAATACATTTATTTAAATTCCAGTGTAATATTAGCTTCAGGTGTACACTATAGTGACTCAACACTTCCATACATCACCTGATTCTCATCACAAGTATACTCTTTCATATCCATCACCTATTTCACTCATCCCCTCCAGTCACTATGTTTTTCTCTGTAGTTAAGAGACTGTTGCTTGGTTTGCTTGTCTCTCTCTCTCTTTTTTCCCCCTTTACTGATTTGTTTCTTAAATTCCTAATAACTAGTGAAATCATATGGTATTTGTCTTTCTCTGGCTGACTTATTTCACTTACCATAATACTCTCTAGCTCCATCCATGTCATTGCAAATGGCAAGACTTCATTTTTATGGCTGGGTAATAATTCCATTTTTTTGTGTGTGTTTGTGTGTACACACCACTTCTTTATCCATTCATTAGTTGACATTTGGGAAGTTTCTATAATTTGGCTATTGTAGAAAATGCTGCTACAGTCATCAGAGTGCATATATCCCTTTGAATAAATACCTAGTAATGTGATTCCCGGGTCCTAGGATAATTCTATTTTTAATATTTTGAGGAACCTCTATCCTGTTTTCCATGGTGGCTGCACCAGTTTGACTTCCCACCAACAATGCAGGAGGGTTACCCTTTCTTCACATCCTTGCCAACATCTGTTTCTTGTTTTGTTGACGTTAGCCATTCTGACAGATGTGAAGTGATATCTAATTGTAGTCTTGATATGCATCTGCTTGATGTGTTGTTGAGCATATTTTCATGTGTCTCTTTGTCTATATACCCTCTTTGAAAAAATGTCTGTTCCTGTCTTCTGCCCATTTCTTAACTGGATTATTCATTTGGGGGGGTGTTGAGTTATATAAGTTCTTTATATATTTTGCATACTATCATATACATCATTTGCAAATATATTCTCCCATTCTGTAGGTTGCCTTTTAGTTTTGTTGATTATTTCTTTCACAGAAGCTTTTTATTTTGATGAAATTCCAGTAGTTTATTTTTTATTTTGTTTCCCTTGCCTCAGGAGACGTATCTAGAAAGAAGTTGCTACAGCTGATGTCAAGTAAGTTACTGTGTTTTCTCCTAGGATTTTTTTTTCTTTTAGTTTTATGTTTCATATTTAGGTCTTCAATCCATTTGAATTTATTTTTGCATATGGTATAAGTTGTCCAGTTTCTTTTCCATGTTTTTGTCCAGTTTTCCTAACGCTATTTATTGAAGAGACATTCCTTCTCCTGCTTTGCTGAAGATTAATTAACTATTTAATTTTGAATTCATTTCTCTGTTTTCTGTTCTTTTCCATTGATCTATGGGTCTATTTTTGTGACAGTACAATAAAATTTTGAATACTATAGCTTCATAACGTAACTTGAAGTTTGGAATTGTGATGCCTTCAGCTTTGTTTTTATTCTCCAAGGTTGCTTTGGTCACTTTTATTTCTTGTTTATTGTCTAATTTGTGTAGCTAGGACTTCCAGTACTATGTTAGTAACAATGATGGAAGTGCAGTTCCTGTCTTGTTCCTGACTATAGAGGAAAACTCTTAGTTTTTCCCCACTGATGGTGATACTAGCTGTGGGTTTTCATATATGGCCTTTATTATGTTGCAGTATAATCCCTCTCAATCTACTTTTTTTTTGTCCTAAATGGATGAACTTTGTGAATTTTTTTTTATTTGCTTCTCATCCTTTTATTAATGTGATAAATTACATCAATTGATTTGGAATATTGTAACACTGGAACCCAGAAATAAATCCCACTTGATCATGGTGAGTGATTATTTTAATGTATTGTTGGATATTGTTTGCTAACATTGCACTGAAAATTTTTTCATTCATATTCTTCAGGAATACTGGCCTATAGTTCTTTTACTAGTGTCTTTATCTGGCTTTGGTATGAGAATAGTTTCTAGAATAAATTTGGAAGCTTTCCTTCCTTTACTACTTTTGGAAAAATTGGAGAATAGGCCTTAACTCTTCTTTATATGTTTGCTAGAATTTGCCTGGGAAGCCATCTGGCCCTGGAATATTGTTTGTTGGGGTTTTTTGTTTGTTTGTTTTTTATTACTGACTCAATTTCTTTGCTGGTTATTAGTCTGTTCAAGTTTTATATTTATTCCTGTTTCAATTTTGGTAATTTATATGTTTCTAGGAATGATTTCAAAGTCATAAGGCCCATGTTACCCTGACCAAAGCCAGACAAGGACACTACAGGGGGGAAAAAAAAAGAAAAAGAAAGAAAGAAAATTACAGATCATTATCCTTGATGGGCATATGTGTAAAATCCTCAAAAAATACTAGCAAGCTGCATTCAACAGTACATTAACGGAATCATATACCTTGATCAAGTGTTATTTATTCCTGGGAGTGCATTAGCCACAAATCAATAAATGTTACATACAGCATTGAGAAAATGATAAAAAATGTGTGATCACCTCAACTGATGCAGAAAAAGCATTTGACAAAATTCAGTATCATTTTATTACAAAAACTCCCAAAACCTGGGTATAGAGGAAACATAGTTAAGCATTATAAAGGCCATATAAGCCCATAACTAACATTTTTATTAATGAAAAACTAAAAGCTTTCTTTTTAAGATCAGGTTCAGGATAAGGTTTTCTATTCTCATCACTTTAATATAATACTGGACAACCTGGACAATCAAACAAAAAAAGAAAAGAAAAGGCATACAAATTGGTAAGGAAGAAGTTAAACTGTCATAATTTATAGGTGACATGATACTATGCATAGAAAACTCTAAAGACTCCACCAAAACTCTGCTAGAGCTGAGTTTAGTAAAGGTGCAGGATACAAAATACCCACAAATTGGTTGTATTTCTAGTAGAAAAAGAGAAATTAAATAAACAAATCCATTTACAATTGTGACAAAAAGAATAAAATTGAAGAAAACACAAACAAATGCAAAGATACTCCATGTTCATGGATTGGTAAAATGTTGTTAAAAAGCCCATATTACACAAGGAAATCTATATATTCAGTGCACTTTCTATCAAAATGCCACCAGCATTTTTCACACAACTAGAACAAATAATACTAAAATTTGTATGGAACCACCAAAAACCCATATAGTCAAGCAATATAGAGAAAAAATAATAAAGCTTGGAGGAAATCCCACATTTCAAGATATACTACATGGCTCTAGTAATCAAACAGTATGACACTGGCACAAAAATAAATACATATATCAAGGGAACAGAATATAGAGTCCAGAAATAAGCCCACACTTACATGGTGAATTAGCCTGTGACAAAGAAGACAAGTATATACAACAGGGGAAAGACAGTCTCTTCAATAAATAATGCTGGGAGAATAGAATCACTCTCCTAAACTAAAAACAAAAATAAGCTCAAAATGGACAAAAGACTTAATTGAGCATCCTGAAACCATAAAACTTTCAGAAGAAAACATAGCCAAATTTATTTGATGTATTGCAGAATTTTTCTAGGTAGGTCTCTTCAGAAAAGAGAAACAAAAGCAAAAATAAACTACTAGTACTCACCTGAATAAAAAACTTTTGCCCAGTGGGAAAAAACTACCAACAACATGAAGAGGTATTCTCCTGAATGGGAGAAGATATTTGCAAATGATCTATCCAGTAAGGGGTTACTATGCAAAATATATACTGTTATACAACTCAATACCAAAAAAACCCCAAATAATCTGATTAAAAAATTGGCAGAGGATGTAGGTAGACATTTTTCCAAAGAAGACATACAGATGGCCAGCACACATATGAAAAGATGATCAACATCACTAATCATCAGAGAAATGCAAATCAAAGCACAATGAGATAATCACCTTACATGTGTCAGAATGGCTAGAACCAAAAAGAAAAAAAAAAAGTGCTATTGAATATATGGAAGAAAAGGGAAACCTCGTGTATTATTGATGGAGATGCAAATTGGTGTAGCCACAGTGGAAAATAGTCTAGAGACTCCTCAAAAAATTAAAAATAGAAATACTAATAATTCTACTACTGGGTATTTTTTCAAAGAAAATAAAAGCATTACTTTGAAGAATAGATATGCAGCCCTCTACTCCTTGCAGCATTATTTACAATAACCAAGATATGGAGACAACCCAAGTGTCCATTGGAAGACAAATGGATAAAGAAGAGGTGTATATGTATATTATTTAGCCATAAAAAAGGATCAGATCTTTCCATTTGTGACAACATAAATGGACCTGAATCTAATATTAAGAATGCTCATAAAAATAAAACAGGTTATAAAACATAAAGATATTTTGAGTGATGATATATGCAATGAGGTATTGGGGAAAACAATATTCTTATTCCTTTTTAGAAACCTAAATGATTTCAAATCTTCAGAACTGGGCTAACTCTGTAATTCAGGCCAAGTGGATTTCACTAATGCCAAGACAGTAAACAGTGTTTCCAAGGGCAACACACTGTTCCTTATACCCAAAGGGCATAAAATATGGATTAATTTATGTGCCACCAAATAATATCAGATGGTACTCTTGAGGAGAATATTGGAAACATTCTCCAAATGTACAAATTATTCTTTTAATGAATTATATTTCCTAAATATTTGTGTTATTTTTTTAAAAAAAATTCCTCTTGAGGTAATACCAAGACAGTATTAAGCCCAGAAAGAGTAAAATGGGTCAAAAGAGCTAAAAATAGGGCATGTGGGTGGCTCAGTGGGTTAAGCCTCTGCCTTCGGCTCAGGTCATGATCTCAGGGTCCTGGGATCCAGGCTAGCATCAAGCTCTCTGCTCAGCAGGAAGCCTGCTTCCTCCTCTCTCTTTGCCTGCATCTCTGCCTACTTGTAATATTTTTCTCTCTGTCAAATAAATAAATAAAATCTTAAAAAAAAAAAAAA
>PITA01034294.1:0-11791 GCA_004023965.1 Spilogale gracilis | reverse complement strand
GAGGCCAGGACCAAAGTAAGGCCTAGAAATCCTTATATGAGCTGTATATCCACCACCCCAAATCATACAGTGACTATATTATGCTGCAGGTAAAATGTGAAGTCTATTTTTAACAGTAAACGTTTATTTCACTTAGTTTAGTGCAATTTCCATGTAACTTTTTCTAAAGTGCACTATGTACATGTTAGGATGATGTAAATGGCAAATTTAATTAATTCAAGTGGAGTTTCATTTGATCAAAATATTACTTTTTTTAATATACAAACAGATGAGTGTTCTAAAACTCCATGTTGTTTTTGGAACAACAGTTTTACATTTTGGAGGAATTAAAAGTCACACGTGGGCAAAAATAAAAACAGCCCTTAAACTCTTTAAATGTTTTCCTCCACGTTTTTGAAAGAATTCCAAACATGGCAAAGGACATTTTCACAAAGAGAGGGAATGTGCTGGTATGTTTTCCATTAACATTATTGGGCTCTCATAGCTAACAACCTGCTTAATACCTTAGATGTGTTTTCTTATTTATGACCCACACAATTATTTACTTCTTGTAGTTCTTCCCGTTTTGGCAAAAGGTTTTATAAAGCTCGTAGCATCATCTGATCATAACTAGCTTTGACAGCAAGAAGAAAATTCCTTTTTGAACTCATTAGGTGAGGGAAAAATATTTCCAAGCACTCAATTTAACAGGAGTTATACCCACCACAGATTCCAATGGCCTGCATTATCTGAGGGTTTAATTTTGGCATCCAGAGTTTGAGTTGCAGATTTTCTTTCTAGCTCAATGCCAGGTACCACACCCATCCTCGTTCTATCGTATGGTGGCTTTTCCACCCAATCTGAGCTCTGGGGCTCAGGCAGAGCTAGAGAGTCAGGGAGGGCTTCTCACAAATTCAACAAGACATCTTTTTTATTTGAGGGAGAGGTGATGAAAAACCACCAGGGCTCCAACTGCACACACTTTCATGACCAACTATGTAGAAGGAAGAGAAAGGAAAGAAAGAAGACAGAAAGTAAGCTGTCCCGGTGCTGGGGAAACGTGTCTCACCTTCTTAGGTCCTGAGTGTGCATCTCTGCCTCTTTCCCAATCTTCAAGGAGAATGTAGAGCATTACAGACACTTCATGAATGTTTCTGTTCTCTGGGTGAAGGGGAAGATGTTAGACTAAGAAAGGATTTCTGGTCCCACAAGTAGTTGTATTAGAATGTCATTTTCCATTAACTTTCTCCTCCAAACAGTAACTTCCAAAATGGTGAATTGTAGGTCCTATTTCTTTTCAGCAGGAGCTCAACATTTGAGTTGGGGGAAAACAGCCACAGTTAGACACACAGGTAGACAATTCTCAGCTTGTGCAATTCTAGCCATAGAACAATGGCGCCATGCTTCCTTCAAAGGATTTGATTGTATCTCTCCCTAACTTCTCAGGCTGAGGATTGTTTCCAATGAGTGATACCTCCTTTTTTTGTTTATTAAAAGGCTCTGTAATCTCCATTGCTTTTCTGCAGACTATTTGTAAGCTGGTTTGGCTAACAGCCAACTTTCATACAGAACTTACTATTCTTGGGGTACCTGGGTGGCTCAGTCATTCGTTAAGCGTCTGCCTTCGGCTCAGGACATGATCCCGGAGTCCTGGGATCCAGCCCCTCATTGGGCTCCCTGCTCAACAGGAAGCCTGCTTTTCCCTCTCTCACTCCCTCTGCTTGTGTTCTCACTCCAGCTGTGTTTCTCTCTGTCAAATAAATAAATAAAATCTTTTAAAAAATAACTTACTATTCTTTTTTTTTAAGAAAAAAATAACTTACTATTCTTTTTTTCCCAAAGATTTTATTTATTTATTTGACACACAGAGATCACAGGCAGGCAGAGACGCAGGCAGAGAGGGAGGAGGAAGCAGGCTCCCTGCCTAGCAGAGAGTCTGATGCGGGCCTCTATCCCAGGACCCTGAGATCATGACCTGAGCTGAAGGCAGAGGCTTTAACCCACTGAGCCACCCAGTTGCCCAATAACTCACTATTCTTAAGCACATTAGTTGTATTAGATAATTTAACCTTTCCCACAATAAATAGTATTAACCCTTCTATAGATCGGAAAACTGAGTCATAAAATAGCATCATAGTAAGTGACCTAACCAGGACTGGAGATAGTTTTAGCAACTACTAATTTATAGAGTTTTGATTAGTCCAATATATGCTTTGAGAAATCCTAAGTCATTTCAGTTCTTCATTTACATCTTATATAATAAGTAAACATGTCATTATTTCAGTAAGATGTTACCATTGGCCTATTGCCCATTGTTGTGTAGAATACGTTTTTAATTATTTTTCTAGCAAATGATGATTTTTCTTTCACTAATCCATTCATATCTTATCAGGTGTCCTTGTGATCCAATTTAGGATCCATCCATTGATTCGGATTTGGGGACAAACTTCCTCTTATTAGGAAATTAGTACTTGATCTTGGGTCAAATTACATTATACTTTGAACAATTATATTATACATTAGTCATAAAGATTGCTCTATTTTTATTAACAGAGCAGAGTTGGAACACATTTTGCTTTGCTGTTTTCCCCTCTGTTTCTGGAACTAATCTTCCCCACACTTTAAGTTCTAGTAATTGAAATACACTAATCTGCTGGCATATGAAACTCTGAGCAGTAACCAGCACAACTAAAGTGAGCACTTAGACCAGATAGGTAATATCCAATTTCCATTTGAATTGTAGATGAATGGTGCTTCGAGGCATTAACTGCTTTATTTAGCATTTCTGTCTGTAGTTTCTTCATATGGACAGAAATTGCCCACATTTTTTCCTTGTGTATTTCTGAAACCTAAGCTTATAGGTTCACTTCTAGGCTTTGAAGAGCTAGAATAGGGAGAAAAAAAAAAAAAGCAGTTTGCTAGGAAAAACAGGTGGACTTGGAATTAGCAGATTCTAGTGAGAGACATTCCTCAGGCAAGGGGAGAAAAAAGAGCACTGAGAAGTGGGGATCCTTATATGGCTTATTGTTGGTAGCCAAGGAAAACTATGTATAGGTTATCTGAGCAGGCAGGACCTCACAAAAAGCTTTTGGTCCCAAGTAATACACAGACAGAGACAACGCTGTGAGACATCAGGGAAGCATAAGGTAAGGGAAAGTGAGTATTATTGTCATGTTATTCTGAATAGGACACCCATGACCACAGTCCTCCCCTGCCTGTGGGCTGAAACACACACACACACACACACACTACACATGCACATGCACACGCATACACACACACACACACACACACTTCTGCACTTTATAAGACTCAAATTAAGAACAGTACTTGATGAACCTCAAAATTAAATTGATTCAATAGAAAACAAAAAAATGGAATATTCTTGTACATTTATGATTTGGACTGAGATTCACAGCCTCCACATGCTATTTTAATATTACTAGGTCTTTAGAGGTGATGAATGAGAGTAATTTAGCTATCATTTACCAGCATTTGGATTATCTGAAGCAAGCCTTTAATTTTAGAGTAGTTGCATAACCTACCACTGATTCTGATCTCCCTAAAAGGTCTTAGGCAGTTTAGCATTAAAATAAATGTAATTTAACAGTTAGAAGTGCTGCAATATAATTTCATGATATATTCAAATATAAGTGTCAACGCATGTGAATTAATTGCTTCCCTTCTCATTAATAGTGTGTTGGTTATAGATTCTTGACTTAGATGACCTGAGTTCTATTGAGAAAATGTTTTTTTGTTCTCTCAGGAGGGCATCTCTGAGATAATAGTAGGGCTAACATGAATCTGGGCAACAAGCTGGTAGAGAAATGCTTTTCCTCTGGGCTCTATTATAGCCACTTCAGGATCAGTATTAAAATAAAAAAACAACTCTAAAATAAAGTACATAAAACAAAAAGAAAGAAATAGTAAAATTACTAAAATAAAAGACAAAGAAAACGACAGTGTCTTTGGATGATCATCTATTCAATCTTAAAATTCCCAACTCTCAAGGACCTGGAGAAAAGGGAAAGAGGGTCTGAATCTTACCTGAAGAAGAAGAAACCATTGCTAGAAGCCACACAGAGGGCCCGGCAACCAAATCTATCTTAGCTCATTCTGCAAATATTACCTGAGCATCTTTTAGGTGCTTTACTGTATGCTAGATCTTGGAAATTTCAACACTGAAAGGCAGGCTATCAAGCCAGAGGTCTTCAAACAATGACTAGCATACTACAGGCAATTGATAAACAAATAATGTCAGTATATTAGCAATACAGCACATCTGAGTAGAATAAATATATACAACATATTCATCTAGTGTAAGTATAGTCAGTGACAATATTTATAGCAAAGCTGATGTTCAGTGTGAAACGAGAGAAGAAAGGGAACCTAACTGTAACTGACTTAGACTGGGCTTAGAGTAGTTTGCTCAGTTCTGAGAAGAGAAGACTTAAATATAAGTAATTCCCAGGTGAATATTCAAAGAAGAACTGAAATGGTGAGAGAAAGCATAGTGGGTATTGGGAACACTCTGTATGGAGTTGTGCCAGATGAAGAAGGAGCAGGGGCCTGGGGTTTCCTGAGGATGCCTGGTTTCTGGGCCAGGCAAGTGCTGAGAGGGGCTCTGCAGGTGCACAGAGATTCTTATGGGAATTGGGAAGTACTGATGCAGTAGTGTCAATAATGGCACCAGCAGTAACCAGCCTCCCTTGTACCTACTAAGAATATAGGGAAGTTACAGCCATAGCAAGGACACGGAACAAGCACGAGGAAGTTGGTTAGAAAGCAAGAACACTGGGCCATAGTTTGTGCCCTTTCTCCATCTAACAAGACAGACTATTCTTTATAGAAGATGATGCCTAAGGCTCAGATGCCCTTGATGGGAACTCAGGCAGGCTCTAATGGGCTTCAGGGGAGCAAAGAGGGTGACCAGAAGTCCCTCTCCTTCCTTTGCTTTTCTGTTGGTTTTAGTATGACTAGCGTAATGCAAGCCGTGAAAATGTAAAAGAAACAGACCTTTAGACCTCACACCGTTATGTGGCTACATTTACAGGAAATGGCAATATCCCAAGCTTTAAAAGGTATTTTCTGGGCCTACCTAGGCATTCAGGGAAGAAGCACTTAACAACAAGTTGAAAATAGCAAAATTATTCTATTGGTAAATTCCCAAAGTAATCAACTACAATACAACAACAAAAGCTTCCTTTTTCTCTTAAATTTTTAGTTGTTATCTTTAAAAGTGAAGTCATATCAATACATTACCAGTAGTGCGATAGTTTTTGCCTCCAACAGCTATGGAATTAATTAGACTGTGTTGTCTAATCTCCGCTTGAGAGGTATGGCTCTGGCAACTATGATTCATGGAAAAAGTGAATATTCTTTATGTACACATTATAAAAATAATAATTTTAAGGTTAAGGCTATTTGTTAACTGCTTAGACCGTTCTTGTATTTTTTTTCAAGTTTCCCCTTTAGCTTGATTTTATCATTTGAATTTGTAATCTGATTAGCACTTAGCACAATTTTGGGAAAATAAAGTGAAACTATTCTTGCTAATACTCTACAGCTGTTCAAGGAGGAAAAAAAGATACTCCACTCCTCGTTACTATTTAAAGGAAATTCCTCTATGCAAGAGTTTCCAATTAGGTTATAGGCCACCTTTTAGATGCTAGAGGAGAGGCATGATTACCTCTGCTTTCAAAACAGTGTGGAAATTCTCACAATCCCTTTATTTAGAAAACCTGGCAATCTGAGAGAAAACGGCTATGAATTAGGAAAGCAAAGTAATACCCTTTAAGATCTAGAATAGTTTGATCCATAAGAGTAGAGAGATCCAGGGTAAGTGAGTAATTGAACTCATCAAAATAGGGGCCTAATAACACATTTTTCTGTCATCTATTAGAAAATACCATCCGCTTTATTACTTCCTCCATATTGGAAGGCTTGCTTGCATAAGTATTATAGAGGTTATTTACAAAGGTATAAATACAGTTAAAGCTTTCTTCATAAGCACGGTGTTTTCTTAAAAGTCTCAGTAATAAAATTTAAAGTACCACTCATAAAGACTAAACAAAATCTTACTGAATCTGGGCAAAATATCCCTGCCAGCTTATATGGTGCAATACTTCGTAGGATACATGGTAAACAGCCCAAAAACATAGTTAAGTATGTTCAGGTGGTCAATTTCTTTCTACCCTTTTTATTTCTCTTCCATTTTTCTCTTTCCTCTGATTTTCCTAATGAGCAAATACAGAAAAAATAAATCAGAATGGGAATGAATAAGTTGGATTTTAAAATAGTGAGGTAGAGAAAAAATTAAAACCTTTGGTGTTTGAAGTAATAAGGCAAAAGATATTATTAAAAGGCAAGAATGTATCAATATATTTCATGTAAATCTGAGAATGTATGCATTTTACTGGATGCACAACACATGAATATATATGTATGCATGTATATTTTTCTGCTTGATGTAGAGCTCAAGAATATAAACCTCTCTACTGTGGACTCCTAGAATTATAACAATCAGCCTAAATTTTTCAGTCAAGTAGAATACCTGGTGTGATTAAGAATATATTTTAAGGGGCGCCTGGGTGGCTCAGTCGGTTAAGCGCCTGCCTTAGGCTCAGGGCATGTTCCCAGGGTCCTGGGATCCAGTCCTACATGTAACCCCCTGTTCATTGGGGAGTCTTCTTCTTCCCCTGCCTCTCCCCACCATTTCTTCTCTCTCTTAAATAAATAAAATCCTCAAAAAAAGAATGCATTTTTAATGTAGATATAGTCAGCATTGACATTGTGATGAGAAAAATTAACAGCAATGAGCAAAGCTTATTTTTTTCTTACATCTCATAATAATGTCTTTTAACTTTTCTTTTCTCCAGCAGATGCACATTACAACTTTCTCTCAGGTAATTGTCCCCTGTACTTACCAACTGTCACTTTCATTGACCTTTAGTGTTCGGTATTCATTCGCATAATGTGGAACCTAAGAACATGTCCAGGAGTAAGTTGACTCAGGACAAGGCTCTGAAGAAAGAAGGCCCGCTCCGGGCCCCTCTCACCCACCCAAAACCCCATTCTTTCTTTCTGCCCATGACCTCTGCCTCCAGTGTTACACAGGTGCATTTTGGGGAAGATGACACTGTGTTACGTCACAATATAGTATTCTTTTTATGAGACTGTTTCTTCTTGGTTCTTTCTTTCGCACTCTTGATTTTAGATTGCTGCTACATGGTGCGGATAATGACACAGGAACACCCTCTTTATTAAAAGGTATCATGTGGTTACATACATGATCTGTGATAGGGAACTAAGTGGTTCTTTCTAGAATTGATTTGAGTGGCCCTCAAATCTAGCCAGCACTAGAATTAGCTGCCATAGACAGCCTTGTTTATACTGCCCACGCCAGTTCAGTGAAGTGTTTTATTAATAGTTTATGTGACTCTTTGACGTTTAGTATTAGTGTTTTCCTACAATGAAAACTGATAACACTTAATTGTTCACTTGGTTTGCTAGTTGTTAAAATTGAATCGTGTTTCCTTTATTTTTATTTATTTATTTATTTTTTTAATTTTATTTATTTGACAGAGAGAAACACAGCCAGAGAGGGAACACAAGCAGTGGGAGTGAGAGAGGGAGAAACAGGCTTCCTGCTGAGCAGGGAGCCCAATGTGGGACTCGATCCCGTGTCTCCGGGATCATGATCTGAGCCGAAGGCAGTTGCTTAACCAACTGAGCCACCCAGGCGCCCCGAATTGTGTTTCCTTTAAGTTCAGTTCCTTTATGATAATATTGTTATGGCCGTCTTTCATCAAGGTCAGATTACTCTTCCATTGTGTTATCCCTCCCCTTGTCTTTTTTCTCTCTCTCTTATTTTTTTTTAAGATTTTATTTCTTTGTTTGTCAGAGAGAGAGGGGTGCGGAGAGTGCAGAAGCAGGGAGTGAGCAGAGCAGGGAGCCTGATACAGAACTCCACCTGAGGACCCTATGATCATGACCTGAGCCTAAGGCAGACTCTTAACCAACTGAGCCACTCAGGCACCCCCTACTCTTTCTTTTTTAAAGGTGGTACACTGCTGTTCTTTGATCATTTGTCCTTCAGTATACCATGATTTTCTATGGCACTTATCCCTTCTTTCTGAAGACTGTCTTTTAAGAGCAATTTTAAGTTTCCAACAAAATTAAGAAAGGGCAGAGATTTTCCATGTGTGTGGGCTTCTCCATTATCAGCACTATTCACCAGGGTAGAAGATCTTTTACTACAGATGAATCTGCACTGGCACTTCACGACTACCCAAAGCTGAAAGCTTACCTTGGGAAGCGTTCTCAGTATTGTACCTTCTGTGGGTTTGGATATCCTTCATCATAATATCAATCATGCAGAGTACTGTCACGCCCTGAAACTTCTCTGGGTTCTGTCTAGCCATTGCTTTCTACTATCCTGAAGCCATGGATCTTTTTATTGCCTTCCTGGTTTTGCCTTTTCCAGAGTCTCACACCATCAAATAATTTTCAAAGTGACAGGAAGAATATTGATTTTTCATTTTGAAGACTTAATGAGATTTTAAATGTAATTCCTAGATAAGTATGTTCTATTCCACTTACACAGTTTCCTAAGAAGTTTATCAAAGTATTGATCTGGTATATATTTTATGCCAAATATTTGATATTTATTTAGTATAAGCAAGAACTCTTAATTCTGCTTTTTGTTGTTGTTATTGTTAAGTTAAAAGACCCGCAACAGCTAAATAGCTTCAGTCTAAATTGATGCGCCCCTTCAGGTGATATTGAAGGCTCTGTCCTCAGAATATTGAAGTTTTAAAATCCTGAAGAGCAGGAATTAAACAGTCTAGGTCTTGTGTTCTTAGAGAGTGGGGGTTGGGAGAGGGCAGAGAGAAGCGCTCTTGAGAAAAGTAAGTGCATAGCCAGGACTCATCGCTAATGTGTAAACCTCTACATTTTCCTGATGATATGGAAACATTGGGGAAACTCTTGAGAGCCTTGCTTACAAACCAACATCAGAGACTTATTCCTACAGGGTTTTCATTTTTGAAAAGTACTTGGTCTGTTAATTTTTAAACTGCAGCTTCTTACATTTTGGTAACATCTAAAACTGGATTTAACGCTCTTAGAGTTAAAGTTACTCCTGTAATAACAGAAACTCATTTTTAGATGGATGTAGCTTTGGAATGTTCCTACCTCCCAAAACACTTTCCCATTACCTTATTCAGGTAACAATTACTCCTGCTTTGAAGCTCAACTTCTGAGTTGATTGTACAAATCTTCTATTTCTGTTTTGTTTAAACAAGCAGGTATATATTACGATGAATTTGAAATTCAAAATATAATTCTGATTTTTCTCCATTTGCTAAGCTTTTCAAATGTGAAAATTCCAGCTTTGACTAATTTTTATCTAAGGAAATGCAGGGTGCAAAACTGAAACAAAATATCATTTTTTGCAACTGTTAAAATCTTGACATGCTCTTTCTTTTACCTGCCTTTCAAGAACATGATAAATGCTCCCAAAATGTGAGAGACAACATTTAAGAAAATGCCATTGCCTTAACCACGGCCGACATTTTGAAATAATTCTTGACATTTTCTGTCCATTGTGCCTTTTCTGCTCTTCAGAACCTCCCCACTCTCTCCCCCTGTGATAATTCCCACACTGCTTCCCTTAGCAGTGCCTGTCTCCGTGTTGAATATTTTTGGCGAGCTTTTAAATCTTTCCTTCTTTGGTTTTGATTGTATGAGATGGAAAAGATCTTGATTTCCACATGTCTGTAGTCACTAATGGTAACTGTTTTTAGGGACTGGCTTCACAGTCTCAGAGGCATCCCAAATGTAAATAATCTAAAGAGTAAAAGAGGAGTAATAGATTATTTTGTGTCAAAATGTTATGGCTAAGAGATCTACAAACTGCTCCAAGTATCTGTCATAAATGTAAAAGGGAGAAAAGAATCACTCCAAACTACAAGCAGAAGCTGTCTTCCATACTTGGCCATCATGGCGAGACCCATGTGGTGCTCCCTCCACCCCCTCCAATGTGTGCACGTGAAGATCGCTTGCCAGGCAGATGGACGTCCTCCTCGCTTGATGTTTCATGGACCGTGGCCCACATGTAATGTATCAGTGTATTCACCTGTAGCAATTTTACATGCACAAACATGTGTAGAGCTAAACTGTAAAGAAAGACCACTACAGAGTTACAACTTTACTAATAAATGACACATTTGCTAACAGTTCAGATATTTGCATAGAGATGACAAGAGGAACTATGTTCTGAGGTGCACATAAAAACTAATTAACCTGGAAGCATAAAGTACGGCTGTGTTGGTGGTCTTAAACACTTAAATGTAGGTGCTATCTTATAATTTAACTTTAAAACAGATAAAAATGTGATCCAAGTATCATTTTTAAATACATTATTTGGGAAGCCTTTAAAACACTCTTGTAACCATTACCTAAACTATGGTCTTTCCAGTAATTCAAAAATACTTACTGATGCCAATTTAGTTTTATTTATGTGAAAAAAGGAAACTATATAGAAAAAAATGCATAGTGTGTGTGGAGGGACACCATTAGAGGCATAGCTAGATTGGGTCTGCCAAATCTAATTGTCTTTATTTTCTTTTTACAATCTATCATACCAAAAATGTCTTTTTTTTCCCTTACTATCAGCAAGATTCTGCTACCATGAGACAGCTCCCACAGGTTCATTGCTATTTTTAATAAATGAAGGAATATTATGGACACAGTGTATATGCTCATTGCAAACCATTTGTGTTGGACTCAGTCTGAATATATAGAAGAATGACACAGAGCAGACCGGGAGACATCTGAAGTGTGTATCAGCCAGGCACTGATTTCTGGTACTTGCCAAGTATTTAAATTAAATTTGGATAGCTATCTCCATGTGTGCTTAGCACATACATAGTTTCCTTAGGCCACAAACTTCTTGCTGATAAGTAAAAACAGTCTCCTTTATTTCCAGATAAGATACAATGTATTTTCTTTAGCTATTTCAACTTTATTTTTAGGCTCTAAAATGTAAAAGGGTTCGATAGTAATCTAAAACAAAAAGTGGGCTCAAGAGATTCGTCTTTAGTGCAGAGAATGTTTCTATAGTTGTATAATTATAACTAGAGTTCTAAATCCGTTTATTTTCCCTCATATATAGATAACATTTCAAGTTTAATTCCCACTGGTGTTTTGCACCTTTTTATACTTTAATATATTTTTTTAGGATTTTTATTTATTTGACAAAGAGAAACACAGCTAGAGAGGGAACACAAGCAAGGGGAGTGAGAGAGGGAGAAGCAGGATTCCCATGGAGCAGGATGCTCGATGTGGGGCTTGATCCAGGGACTCCAGGATCATGACCTGAGCCCAAGGCAGACACTTAATGACAGAGCCACCCAAGCACTCATGACTTTAATACTTTTTTTAATAAAAGGAGAGTCAACTATGCTTGTTTTCTCTTGTTATCATGCAACTGAGTTTTCACAAGGGTCCAGAGAGGCATTTGGACCTCCTGAAGTGAACTATGGAGCGAAGAAATGGAAGTGTGGTCATTGCAGCGAGCAGCACAGCCTCTTCCAAAGCTGACGTGGAAGAAGGAGAGGTATTTCAGAGGTGGCTGTTCCAACTGCTTTGTGATTACTGAGACCACTAAGTGTTGAGTCATCCATGAGAAAGAAGTGGAAAGGAGCAGACAGCTGTAAAACTGGTGACATTTACACTCAAATGATCTTTATTTTATTTAAGGAATCTATTTATTTATTTGACAGAGAGAGAGAGAGAGAGAGAGAGAGAG
>PITA01034293.1:0-11778 GCA_004023965.1 Spilogale gracilis | reverse complement strand
GTGGAGTGCATGTAATTAGAACAATAAGGTGAAGGCCTAGTGCACCTGGTGTAGGGAGAAAAAGAGTAACTTGGAGTAAGGGAGAAGCTCTACAAAGGCTGCTTGGAGTTTTCAGTTTACTTCTTCATAGTCTTAGACATGACATTTTTATTCTGTAAGTGATCCTAGCTCAGCATGAATTCTAGAAAGGCACTTAGTCTCTCTGGTTTCCATCTCTTGTTCTAGGAGAGTTAGAGCAAATGACATGAAAAGCTGCTTTCTTTTCCAACATTCCATGAACTCCCTCACCACTGAGGAAGGTGAAGGGAAAGAAAATTTTTTTTATTCCATAAAAGTATACAGGTACACAAAGGGCAAGGCAACCTGTCCACAGTAGAATTCATGCAAACTGCACAGAATCTGGTCTGTCACGGCTAAGGCTGGGAGACGTCTCATAGAATAATATTATTCTTTTAGAACATTACCGCAATTAAAATGAGAAGTTGCTAGGGGCATGAAAAGAGCTGCAGGTGAATATTTTTGTTTGTTAGGAAAATATTTGCTACATTCCTTGGCTGAATTATCATGTACAGTGCAGAATCTGGTGAAAATAAAAGCACTCCTGCAATACTCTGAATAAGAAAAAAATCTAGGGGAATATCATAGAGTCAGGGGTCACCCTTCATTCATCCCATAAAAATAATCTATTATAATTGCTTCATGATATTTAAATCACTAGGAAAATATGTCTACATTAGATATGTGCTATATAGACGTATTGGGAGGATAAGGGAAAAAATGGAATTTTATCTCTAATTAATGCTGACATCCTCACTCTCAATTTTTTTTTTTTTCTTTCTGGAAATGGCAGCTACAGAAGAGAAAAATTCTTAAGGCTATGAAAACTCTGCTTAAAGGAGCCACCAACACTTACTTTTAATTCACCTCCTTCATTTGCACTTGAAACTCAGTCTTAGCCTCTTTAGATGACAGAAGGGCTTTTTGTATCTTTGTCTTCATTTGCAGAACTGTGCATCACACAGGAATCCTGCAGCCAAAGGAACTTCTTTCTTTTTTTTGAGGAGAGTGATGAGGAGGGACCCCTCCATGTCAGAAACCAGTTCCACACTGTTTTCTCAAGTTGGTTCCAGAAACACCTTTTACTTAAGGAAAGGAGTATTGATTTTACATAGTAACTTCTTGGCTAAATTATGGTCTTAAAAATAATAAATAAAAATATTTACTTTCTTATTTTTTTTTTAAGATTTTATTTATTTGACAGAGAGGGAACACAAGCAGGGGGAGTGAGAGAGGGAGAAGCAGGCTTCCTGCTGAGCAGGGAGCCCGATGTGGGACTCGATCCCGGGTCTCCGGGAACATGACCTGAGCCGAAGGCAGTCGCCCAACCAACTGAGCCACCCAGGTGCCCCCTTATTTTCTTATTTTTTAAAAAATAAACTCAAAGTAAAAGGAAGTTGGGAACATATTTGTAGAAATACAATTTATCTGTACATGCTAGCCCCTAATTAATTAACTTATATTTTAAAAGATTTATTTATTTATTTGAGGGGGAGAGAGACAGAGAGAGAGAGAGAGAGCACGAGTACGCAGGAGGAAGGGCAGAGGGAAAGAGAGAACCTCAAGCAGACTCCAGAGTCCAACATGGGGCTCCATCGCAGGACCCTGAGATGACCTGAACCAAAATCAAGAGTCAGATGCTTAACAAATGGAGCCACCAAGCTGCCCCTAGCCCTTTATTTTTGAGAAAAGGTTACTGGGTGCTTTGATGCCCCATTTTCTTATTACTTGCAACAAAAGCATAATGTTTTCTTTCCCTCATCTCCCTCTGTCAGGTCCCAAACTGCTATGTACCTAACACTGAGGTTGTTAAAGCAAGGAAATGATGAGACTGTAAGCTCTTGAATCAGAGATTATCTTGATTAGAACTTCAGTGGTCCCATCACATAGTTGTGTGGTGACCACCTGTAGACCCAGAAATGCTTCCCCCCACCCCCCGCCCCCGCTATCCTGGGCTCTGTGGATTTTTTTTGCATATCAAAACCTACAACCACATTTAGTAAAAAAAAACCAGGTAGCCTCTGTCCCTTGGGATCCTGTGCTCATCGTGGATGCTTAAAGCCATTTTCAGAATCCGTTTTTATGATCAGCACACTTCAGGACCCAGAGAAATGCTTTTCTACACCTCTTGCCCTATGTCTTCAAAAGGAAACTCACTTCCTCTCGAACACCAGGAAGGTTTGCTGGTTGAGCCACTGGAGACAACAAAGAAGAACACTGCTTTGGAGTGCAGGGAGGATTGCAGCTGCCGCAGAGGCGTTTAGATAAAAGACAAATTAATTAACTTGTCAAAACTTCCTTCAGATAGCATAAATGCAATAAATTCTTACATAATGAAGTGTCATTTCCAAGTTGTACTAAAACAAATGGCTCCAAAGGCGTCCATTAATTAGAGCCATTTCTGCAACTGTTGTATATAGTGTCTGAGGAACATTCTATGCTATTAAACATTAGACAGTTCCTGTACATTCAGTGGGTGCATATGTGTGTGTATGTTGAGATGTAACATGCGAGAAGTATGATGCCATCTCTTCACATCGGTGCTTAGGTGGATAGGGGAGAATGATTTTACTTATTTTTTTAAAGATTTATTTTAGAGAGAAAGAGAGGAGGGAGGCGCTGAGTCTTAAGCAGACTCTGCACTGAGCACAGAGCCCAGTGCGGGGTTCCACCCCAGGACCCTGAGATCATAACCTGAGCCGAAACCAATAGTCACACACTTAACCAACTGAGCCAGCCTGTGTCTGAGAATGATTAAAAAAATTTTTTTAATTACATTTCAAAAAATTAAGGGGCACCTGAGTGGCTCAGTCATTAAGCATCTGCCTTCGGCTTAGGTCATGATCCCAGAGTCCTGGGATCTAGCCCCGCATCCAGCTCCATGCTCAGTGAGGGGACGGGAGGGAGGGGGGCATGCCTGCTTCTCCCTCCCTCACTCCCCCTACTTGTGTTCTCTCTCTGTGTTTCTCTTTGTCAAATAAATAAATAAAATCTTTAAAAAATTTTTTCAAAGATTGAGATATCCAGCTTTATTTAAATTATTTTAATATACTTCAAATATACTTGGTATTTGGTTCTCTAATAATTTAAAATATTTTAGAAGATAAATTTAAAATAAATTTGAAACAATGCTTTGATCTTTTATATTTACTTTATAATTTTGATAAAATATATTTGATATTTACTATTTGAGTTCTGATAAAATATATTCATATGTTGTTGCATACTTTCAATACAATTATGCTTTATTTTTTAATCCTTCAGATTACTGAACTGAATCTAAATTATGTGAAAAACCTTGTTTATAAAAGTGTTGAAAGGAAGATAAAACTATATTTTACAGAATGTATATATAATAGTATTCATTTTCTCATTTTGTTATTCACTAAAACATTTTTAGCTCAGAGATAGAATACCCAAATATATATAATAATAATTAAATTTAATCATCCTTAAATATTTTGTCAACTTTCAGCAATACAAAAAAGATAGCTTTCCATCTATTTTTTTCAATTTTATTTTATGAAAGTGTATGTGTTAAGGTAGAGGAATGGGATATTCACCACTGTGATAGTTTAATATTATAACTATTAAGTATATCACCATGTGGCACAAAACACTTTATATCCTTGCCCAGATGCTATACTTTCTATGAATGAGGTTGAGTGAATGATCTCCAGCATTAAACCTCTTGGAGTTTTAAAGATTTTACTTATTTATTTGACAGAGAGAGAGATCCCAAGTAGGCAGAGAGGCAGGCAGAGAGAGAGGAGGAAGCAGGCTCCCTGCTGAGCAGACAGCCCAATGCGGGCCTCGATCCCAGGACCCTGAGATCATGACCTGAGCCGAAGGCAGAGGCTTTAACCCATTGAGCCACCCAGGCACCCACCTCTTGGAGTTTTAATTTCTTCATCTGTAAAATCAGAATGATAACACTTCCCAAGATGATGATAGAGATGTTATGAAACAATGCCATCAAGCCCTTAGCACAGTCAAAGATGGTAAGACTATAATCATGGTGGTTGCGATTTCTTTCCAAGAAGTAACATCTCACTAGTTTCTGATATAGCACTGTCTGGTTAAATTGTATTCAGAGGCACATCATCTCTTTACATAAGTGCTGAAATGTATTGAGCTCTGGAAAGTACAAATAATTTTACTTTCATACAAACATTGAATGAGATTTTATTAAATTTTGGAAAGCTAAACCAAATGTTTCAACTTCATTTAAATAATTTTGATAACACTTCCTAAAGTAACCATAAAGATGAAGTGATACTCATCAAGCCCAACTGGCACAGTAAGTACTTGCAAGATGGTGAGAATTCACTTATGGCCTTTATTCTTTTCTTGCATGAAGTGACTTCTAACTACCTATGACATATCTTTGTTCTGATTAAATAACCATCCCAACCATCCCAACCAAAATTAATTTCCCTCCCACCACCAAAATTACAAAAATATATTTGGAAAAATTCTTCTGCTATAGAATATGGGTATTTTATATTGTTATCCTCCTTTTATTCATGCAGTGGGAGAGAACGTGTGGTGTTCTTGGATTCAGGTATAATTTTTTTTTTCTTTAAGAGGTGCTTATTTGGCTCCTCTGGTCCTCTTTCTTTTCCTTTTCTATTTTACTGTTTTTTTATGGAGCTCTACTTTTATAACACCCAGCATAGCACCAAGTGTAGGAGTTTAAGAAACACAAATTTAATATTTTAGTACTCCTTACTTTTATTTTAATGAAAAGCTTGAGTTGGTTAAACAAACAAATGAGCAAAAAAAGACTAAAGAGGGGGAAAAAAAAAAAAGCTACCAGCATGACTTTTAAACTAAAGCCCCTACCTAGTCATCTCATGGATTTCTGGTCATGAAATTGGTAGCTCTTGTACTAATCATGCTGCCTATGGATTTAAAAAGAAAAAATTCATACAAGAAATCACAAGAGTAAAACAGCTCAGAAACTAAAATGTGAGGGGCGCCTGGGTGGCTCAGTTGGTTAAGCGAATGCCTTTGGCTCAGGTCATAATCCCAGAGACCCCGGATCGAGCCCACATCGGGCTCCCTGCTCAGCAGGAAGCCTGCTTCTCCCTCTCTCACTCCCCCTGCTTGTGTTCCCTCTCTGGCTGTGTTTCTCTCTGTCAAATAAATAAAATCTTTAAAAAAAAAAGAAACTAAAATGTGAAAGCAGGTAGGTCAAAATGAAAGTTGGACAAAAGCAAAGCATAGTATGTGTGATACCTTTACCTTATAAACAAATTATTTCAATAACCATAAGGTTTTGAAAAAAACATTACCAGTAATTTCATCTTCTACTATCTCAATGATATACATATCCCTCATGAGACTTTTCAGAGTAGATGTACTACTTTATTAACAACAACAACGGAAGTCAAATCTAAAAATAGGGCTTCATTATTTCAATTAATGTTATTGAACGTAATTGATTCAATTAATGTTATCAATTAATGTTCAATTGTTATCAATTAATTCATTCAATTCAATTAATGAGTTGATGTTCACTAAATTAATGTCATTCAATTAATGTTATCAATGTAAACTTGGCCAGAAGCTTTCCTAATACTCCTACTAAAAGTACCCAAATCCGAGCCCACATTTCTTATCATCTGAAGAACTCAAATCTATTTAGTTCCAAGTTCTCTGGCCCTCAGTCATTGTCCCTTCCAGAAAGTCCTCACAACCTTCCACGGCTCTCCAAAGTCATGGGAAGTCACATTCTGACTTTTGAGATCATAAAACATAGTCCAGTCACTCATACAATATTGCCTTTATCCTATACGTAGTCATCAAGTGATTCAAACAAATTCTGGATCATTTTGCTTTTGATCTCTATCTGGAATGATACTTTGGATCATTTTGCTTTGGTCTCTATCTGGAATGATAGCCTGTCTTCTACCTCTTTTTTTTTTTTTCACATTTTTTTAAAGATTTTATTTATTTATTTGACAGAGAGAAACACAGCTAGAGAGGGAACACAAGCAGAGGGACTGAGAGAGGAACCTGCTGAGCAGAAAGGCAATGTGGGGCTTGATCCCAGGTCTCCAGGATCACGACCTGAACTGAAGGCAGTCACCTAACCAACTGAGCCACCCAGGCACCCCTGTCTCCTACCTCTTATTTTTTTTTAAATATTTTATTTATTTATTTGACAGATAGAAACATAGCTAGAGAGGGAACACAAGCAGGGGGAGTGAGAGAGGGAGAGGCAGGCTTCCCGCCGAGCAGGGAGCCTGATGTGGGGCTCGATCCCGGGTCCCTGGGATCATGACCTGAGCCGAAGGCAGTTGCTTAACCAACTGTGCCACCCAGGTGCCCCTCTCCTACCTCTTATAATGGAAATCCAACCTCAAGTTCCTTGAGGTTTACTGTTCCTAATCTCTCCAAACACTGAGTTCCTCCTTTAAACATTTCTAGACTCCATCCCAAAGCATTTTATACTCTTCATGATATTTTTAATATTATACCTTGAAGATCATGGTTTTCTTTGTTTATTTTTTGGTTTTTCTTTCTTAAGGGTGAGTCACATTTGTAAATTTCCTTTCTGGATTGTTTCTACTTCAAAGCAAGATCTGGGCTCCATTTGTCTTTAGAACAATGGTAGCTTTCATAAAACTGTTGAATTAAATGTGTATGTTGACACCTTTTCCAGATTTTTAAGGTATTCCTAGATGTAGTCTGAATTTTGGACTTGTAGAAAGAGCATAAAAAAAGCTAAGGGATGCTGGCTTAGTTGAATAATCTCTTGTGTAAAATCATGCCTGTGGTTACTGTTCAAATTGGTAACTATGGTAATACAAGGAACTGTCCAGTGGGTTTGTCTGATTTCTGTAATGAGGAATTAAGTCACTGCATATTCCTACCCTCCAACATTGTAAGCACCTATTATATGCTCAGTTCAGAAAGGAAAATAAGAGAAAGTCACACATAATCTGGTGTATATTTATCTTTGGCTTAGCAGTCACAAAACAAAAGCCAAATTCCTTTCCAAAATGGTATAATCTTCTTAACCCTGATGTCCAAAAGTATCTTTTCTTTCTATTCTATTTTATCTTCAAATGTTTTATTTTGCACTGTTTGAATTTGTAAGTTCCTATAAGTCTCTTTGAACACAGGTGAAGGACATATAATGAATATTAATACTACACCTGCTAATACCATCATCTAACATCTCAAAAGGTTCACAGATCATATCAACACCTACAAAAAGCACTCTGAGTTACATCCTGTTCTATTTGGAAACAGATGATGAATAAGCTAATCTCCTCAAGTTTTTTTTTCTTTGCTTGCTGCTATGAAATATCAAGAATTTGGGCACTGAGCACATTTAGTCATTAATGGTCCCACAGCACAAATTGCCCCAAACGAGATGCTCATCACCAGACACCTTGGCCCAACTCCAAAGAAAGTAATTACATTCAGTCTACCTGAAATTCCCAATGCAATGAGAACTGGAATCAGGTTTCATACCCTGCTTAGCTGAACTATTATGTGGCATCATTGTACAGCAATAAAACAGCTGCTATATTTGACTCACTTCTACTTCCTCCCAGTTTGAGCAACTAAAATGGCTCTATACAAAATTCTCTGAATGAGAACTTGAACAGATAAGACATAGAGATTCCTTCTTTATTTCCCAAGAACCAGGAATTCTGATGCCAAGGGAATTTATTGACGGAGTTATAGACTCTCAATGTTAGAAAGAGCCCAATTGCAACATAGCATAGATATGTTCAAAATCACCATTATGAGGGCGCCTGGGTGGCTCAGTTATTAAGCATCTACCTTTGGCTTAGGTCATGATCCTAGAGTCCGGGGATCAAGCCCTGCATCAGAAGGGAAGCCTGCTTCTCCCTCTCTCACTCCCTCTGTTTGTGTTCCCTCTCTAGCTGTGTTTCTCTCTGTCAAATAAATAAATAAAATCTTCAAAAGAACCAAAAAACAAAAAATCACCATTAGGAACTGATTCTTCATCATTTCTATTAAAAAAAAAAAGGCATTAGCATGTTCTGTAAAGACCCTGTAGTTTCGTTTCTTTAACAACAAAAAGTTATACTCCTATGATGAAACACTTCTCATATTATTGTTTAACCAATGATCCTAAACCCATCATGATGCCTGTTACATCATGTTCTTAAAAGCATCATAGTTTAATTTTTTTGTTTGTTTTCAGACCAGAATAGGCTTATTAATTCTTAGAATCATAAAACTTTTGAGGTGCCTGGGTGGCTCAGTTGGTTAAGTGACTGCCTTCAGCTCAGGTCATGATCCTGGAGACCCTGGATCAAGCCCCACATTGGGCTCCCTGCTCAGTGGGAAGCCTGCTTCTCCCTCTCTCACTCCCCTCTCTAGCTCTGTTTCTCGCTATCAAAGAAATAAATAAAATCTTTAAAAAAAAGAATCATAAAACTTTTATATATTTTACTGAGTACCATTCATTAATTAATTTGGAAAACTACAATAGAAAGAATTCTTAACACCTTTCCTCTTTCCTAAGTATTTTTTGTCTTTTTCATAAGCAGCAAATGAAATTGGCAAAGTCTTTGACTAGGTTTATTGATGAGAGATCAAGAGAAGATGAGGCAATATCCCTAAAAGGGAATAGTTAATAATCAGTAGCCCTTATCGGGGAACTTACCAGGACTTAAAGATAAATAACTTGTCTAATTTCACAGTTAAAGAGTGTAGAATCAGAACTTAAGTCAGGTAGTCTGACCCCAATTCCATTATATAAATGTTGGGGAAATATCAAACATCAGAGTAGTATAGAATGAAAATAAAATTTATGAGATATTGGCACAGAAACTAAGCAAATTTCTCAAGCCCCTTTGTAAATAATATTGGCATTAAATTTCTTCTTTTTATTAAGATTTTATTTATTTATTTATTTATTTATTTATTTATTTGTCAGAGAGAAAGAGAGCACAAGCAGGGGGAGCAGCAGGCAGAAGGAGATGAAGGCTCCCCACTGAGTAGAGAACCTGATGCAGGGTTCAATCCCAGGATAATGACCTGAGCCAAAGGCAGACACTGAAACAACTGCGCTATCCAGGTACCGCTGGCATTAAATTTCTATCTCAGTTTTTAAATGGCCAGAAGGGCTACTTAAGCATATAAAATGATAATCATTCAATTGCTAAGGTTTCAAGTGCAAGAATACTTGAGCAACTCTGCTTCCAGATAGCTGGATCAAGCACGGACCATCTTAACCAGGACTTCAAATAACTTATATTGTTTTGATGCTTAGCTTTGAGCAAAAAGGAAAAAAAGCGGGGGGAAACAGAATTTATTAAAACAAAATCTTTTGACAGCACCTATTTTTTAAAAAGATTTTATTTATTTATTTGACAGAGAAAGAGATCACAAGTAGGCAGAGAGGCAGGCAGAGAGAGAGGAGGAAGCCGGCTCCCCGCTGAGCAGAGAGCCCGATGCAGGCCTCGATCCCAAGACCCTGAGATCATGACCTGAACCAAAGGCAGAGGCTTTAACCCACTGAGCCACCCAGGTGCCCTCAACAGCACCTGTTTATTCAAAAAAGTTCACTTAGGTTCGTTTTTCCTCACTGACACATTAAAGTGAGTGAGCAAATACAATCAAACACTTTTCTTTGAATTTTGGAGAACATCTAATACGTATTTCATTTGGGGTTCTTTTTTATTCCTTTTGTGTATTTGTTTAACTCTTAGTTATCAAAAAAACTCGTTATATGACAATTTACATTTTTTGGCATCTCTGTTAATTTAGGTTTTGCTGTGTTTCTCGATGAAAGAGAATGGGTTAGAAAGCTAGCCATCTCCGAAAGAAATTTTAAAGTATACTGTCTTCTGACAAGAGGCCGGATGGGGGAGAGGTTCTGTCGAATGAGTGAGGTTTCTTTTATCATCTATGTCAGGTATGAGAAAACTTTGCATAAATGTTTTCAAATACACCGAAGTAACTCTCTTGTTTTCAAGGTAGTGGCTTATGCAATCTGGAGTGAATCAGAATCACCAAAGGGTTTGTTAAAGCAGACTGCTCAGCCCTACCCCCAGAATTTCTGATCACTACTTATAAAGTAAGACCAAGGATTTGTATGCCTGCTATGTTCCTAGTGATGTTGATGCCTATGATCCACAGATAACATTTTGTGAAATACTTTCGTAACATAGGTGGAGGCATCCTTCTGCCAAGCTCACACCTTTGAGATCTGTAGTAGACATTTTTCTTCCTGCTTATCACCCCTACTCTCATTGTGCCACACTTTCCAGAAACTCCAACCACACAGTGTTGGTATGATTCTACAGATCATCATCATGGGTGGCTTGTGCAAGACTATGCAATTGTTCTAAATTCTGCTAACTCAGAGCATTTCCTTGGGACTTTTTTTTTTTTTTAACTTGAGGCTCCATGTGTGAGAATCTTTCTCTATAGTGCAATAATCCCAAGGTTTGAAATATAGCAGCTCTTGGTATCCATATTTCCTTCATGTGGTGAAATGTAGACTATAGGGCAGAGGATGAAGTAGTATGCAATTAGAAGTAGACATGAGAGACAAAAACAAACAAACAGGGGCACCTGAGTGGCTCAGTTGGTTGAGCGACTGTCTTGATCCTGGAGACCTGGGATCGAGTCCCACATCGGGCTCCTTGCTCAGCGGGAGGCCTGCTTCTCCCTCTCTCACTCCTCCTTGCTTGTGTTCCCTCTCTGGCTGTGTTTCTCTCTGTCAAGAATTAAAAAAACGAAAACAAAAACAAAAAAACCACAAAACAAAACTTGGAGGCTTGAGTTCCAGCTGTTTCTGGAGTATTGTTGCACTTCTATCTTTCCTGTTGTTGGGATAAATGAAGTATCCTAGTGACCTCCCAGGTACATTATCTTTTCTCCTTGCCAGCCAGATCAGACTTTTTATCCCTACTAGAAAGGTAATAGCCCTTTCATTTGTACTTCTCATTGCCTGCAAGTTTATTTCTTTTAAGGAGTTAAGACCGTGTAGAACGTGTAGCAAATCACCTAGATTTTGTGTATAATTAGACTACTTATGGAAACACATCACAGATCATTTGACAAAGAAACCAGGATTCTAATAAAAGGAAACTGTGTTTCTAGTAACAGGATGTAAAAGGAACAAACACTCTTCTCCATGTATGGCCTGTCCAAGGTCACCATGGCTATCTGGAATTCTGACCCAGTGTCAGTCTCTGGCTGGCAGCCACACCACAAGGAACCATAAGAACTATTAAAGAATAGGATATCCAGGGGCACCTGGGTGGCTCAGTTGGTTAAGCGACTGCCTTCGGCCCAGGTCATGATCCCGGAGACCCGGGATCAAGTACCACACCGGGTTCCCTGCTCCGCGGGAAGCCTGCTTCTCCCTCTCTCACTCCCCCTGCTTGTGTTCCCTCTCTGGCTGTATTTCTCTCTGTCAAATAAATAAATAAATAATCTTAAAAAAAAAAAAAAGAATAGAATATCCATGTTTTCCAGCAGCCAAGTTCACATATATAGCTCCTAAAACTTGGCATGTTTTTCACTTTGAGGCTCTCTAGTGACCAAGTCCTCCCTGTTTGATCAAGACTATCTTGATTTTAAAAATGGAAGTCCCATGGCAATCATTTCACTCTTGAGCAGACCAAGACAATTGGACAACACTGTTTCCTAAAGCAGTAATTCTTTGTCCCTTTCTTTTGCAAAAACTGTGATCTTTTCTTTCTTTCTCTTTCTTTC
>PITA01034292.1:0-11735 GCA_004023965.1 Spilogale gracilis | reverse complement strand
AGAAAAGAAAAGAAAAGAAAAGAAAAGAAAAGAAAAGAAAAGAAAAGAAAAGAAAAGAAAAGAAAAGAAACTACCGGTCTATTTCCCTGATGAATTTGCTATGATAAAAACCGTAGCAAAACACTAGCAAACCATATTCAGTAAGAGGACCCAACAGTATGACCCAAGTGGGATTTATCCCTAAGATACAAGGATGGTTCAGCACATGAAAATCAATTCATGTGACATGGTGCATTGACAGAATGAAAGTGAAAAAAAGAAAAAATTACATAATCATCTCGATAGATGCAGAGAAAACATTTGATAAAATTCAACACTCATGATTAAAAACTCCCAACAAACCAGATGTTTGAAATGTCTGTTAATCCACATGTGAGCAAATACACGTAACTATATTATTGTTGTTGAATTCTTTACTCAACCTCAAAAATCATAAAGGTCACCTATTATAAGTCCAAGGTTAACTCCATTCTCAATAGTGAAAGCTGAAAGCCCTTTCTCTGAGATCAGAAACAAGACGAGGATGCCCACTCTCACTACTTGTATTCAGTGAGTACTACAATCCTATAGCTTTGACCAAAAGGGACTATAATTCGGTTTTGTGCTTTGTCCTCTGGGAGGGTGACCAATCTTACAAAGCCTGCATTTGCAAAATCTGCAAAGCTACCATTTTCTTTGAAAGGTCATGTCTGTGTACAGCCTACACCAAAAAGCCTTCCACATCCCACATAAGGTCCAAGGAGGGAAAAACACCTCCTGTTTTATTTAACTTTTTGACCTTATGTTTTCACTTTTGCAGTGTTTGCTCACCACCCCCCTTCTAAGTTCCCATCCATGGTGCCCAAGATTAAAGATCTGATGTCAACCAAACTAGCTGCCTCTCCCTGTCTTTGGAAGTACTGTCAGGAGGGAAAAAGGAGTAGAACAGGGTGGAGAATGCTGTTTGACTGCTTCACTGAGGCAGTCTAGATGACGGTGGTTATGGGTTCTTTCCTAATATTTTTATGGCTTTTGTGGAAAATATGTGTGTGTGCATGCACACACGTGCATGCTCATTGCTTTTAAAATTCAAGCAAAACAGAAAAGCACAAAAAGTACATTACCTACCATCCCAAAGTTCACCATTCAAAAGTATGCCTTGCTAGGATTTGGAGATTAAGAGTCTAGGGAAATTGAAAGGAACCAGTGTTCCTAGGAAGAATGGCTGATTTCAGGGTAGGGCTGGGGAAAGTACAAGATGAACCTGGAACACCTTGTGTCAGAAAGAAAGAAGTGCTCATCAGAATAATGGAGGCAGTTTATGAGGACACAGGAACTTGCTGTGGTCAGATCAAAGACAATTTAGGCATCAAAATGATTAAGGCTTGTAATGAGTTATAAACAACTGGCAATAGGAATGCATGAGCCCACAACGAAAATAAGCAGATACAAAGTAATCAACTGGGGGGAAAGGAGGGCTCTTGCTTAGAGTAGGATGCCCAGCACCAAGATACAAATGTCAAGGGTGTGTTGGAATTGGGAAATCTTCACAGGTGGCTAATGAATTGAAAGGGATAAAAAAAATGCTATCACATGGTTTCACTTACTTGCGGTGCATGAGGGGTAACCTGGAGGACAGTGGGAGAAGGAAAGAAAATGGGAAGTAGGGTAATCCAGAGAGAGAAACGAAACAACAGAGACTTTGGACACAGAAACAAACTGAGGGACTTGGAGGGAGGGGGGTGGAGGGATGGGAGAGCCTGGTGGTGGGTACTGGGGGCACCTAATGCGTGGAGCACTGGGTGTGGGGAATGGGGAATGAATCTTGGAACACTGGAAAATAAAAAACTTAAGTAACAATAAAAAAAATGCTAACTATACAGTAAGTAAACTGAACAACATCTAAACCTAGTGATCAAAATTAGTATCACTAGTGAAGGGCAGATGAACACCATGTGCCTCTAGGTATAATGCTTGAAAAGGACACAACGTCACCTCCATAGTTTCCCAGTCAGAAATGCACAACCACAATCCAATCATGAGGAAACACCAGGCTGACTCAAAATGATGAATATCCAATTTCTAAAGGAGCTGCACCATAGCCTTCAAAAATTTTGCTGTCATAAAAGGCTGTGAAAATGTTCCAAATTAAAAGAGAAGAAAGAAACAGAATGGTGAAATGTAATAATCCCCATTCTTGGACTGGATTTTGTACTGGGAGAATGTAATATAAAGGATATTAATGGGTCAATTGACAAAAACGGAATTTGAATGACCGATTAAACAAAAGTCTGTCAATGTCAAATTTCTTGCAAGTTTAACTTTGCTATGCTTTTTGGAAAAGAATATTCTTCTTTTAGGAAACATACAGGGAAGTATTTAGGGATAAAGGGGCATAAAATATGCAACTTATTCTCTAATGGTTCTGAAAAAAAACCATTGCGCCAATACTAAAGCAATTGCAGGAAAATGTTAACAGATGGCAAATTTGGGCATGAGGGACAGAAGAGCTCTGTGCTGGTCTTGAAACCATTTCTATAAGATTAAAATTGTCTCTAAATACAAAGTTGAACACATTTTAAAGAGTCTGGGAGGAACATACTAAAGATCTACAAGGTGGTTGGAGAAATGACCTCTCAATTTCTGACACACTCCCTCTTACATCCATTCATTTCAGAAGCACTCGCTCAATATGTCTGAATATGTCCTAGTGCCTAGCACTAGTGCTCTAGATAGGAATAAGATACAGTCCTCTCTTCAAGGAGCATATTTAAGTGAAGGGAAGGAAAGTCACCCCAAATTCGTTAGATCTGGAAATGTCTGGAGACATTTTTGGTTATTACAACTCAGAGGAGCAGGAGCTACTGGCATTTCGTGGGTGGAGGCCAGGGGTGCTGCTAAACAACCTACAATCCACAGGCCAGGCCCCTCATCAAAGAATTACCTAGCCTAGGGGCGCCTGGGTGAGTCAGTTGTTAAGCTTCTGCCTTCAGCTCAGGTCATGATCCCAGGGTCCTGGGATCAGGCCCTGCATGAGGCTCCATGCTCAGTGGGAAGCCTGCTTCTCCCTCTCCCACTTCCCCTGCTTATGTTCCTGCTCTTGTTGTCTCTCTCTCTGTCAAATAAATAAATAAAATCTTAAAAAAAAAAAAAAAAAGAATTACCTAGCTTAAAATATCACTAGTGTCGACAGTGAGAAACCCTGAGCTTGGAGCAGCTCCCTTGGAGGAAGGATGGAAAAGAGGAAAAGAGAAGGGCAAGAGGAAGGGCAGGTCAGTTAGAATTAGGTTCAAGTGCAAGAGAGAAAACCCAAAATAAAGATGACTTAAAAGTGCTGTTTCATTTTCTAGAGAAGCACCTTGTTCAGAAGTCCTAGGCTGGCATGACAGCTCTCAGTCACCAGGGAGCCAGACTCTGTCTTGCTGATCTGCCATCTGCCCCCATGTTATTTTCATCATCCAGGTTGGTAACTTGAGCCCCAACCATCCTATCTTCATTCTCGCCAGCAGGAAGGAAGACGATGAGCCGCTCCCTGGAAGGACATGTCCCAGAAGCCACGCTCAAGATATTTGCTTGCATCTATTGGACAGAATTTACCACATGGCCACAATGAATTGAAAAGGAGGTTGGAAATGCAATCTTTATTCTAGAACATGGTGAACCTGTTTGAAAATCAGGGCATTCTATTACTAAAGCACAAGGGATGAATGGGTGCCCGGTGACAAGTCTCCTGCAGATGCACAAACTAGGTATTTGCTATGGGAGTTTTTGTCTTTTTATTCATCTAGCTATTTTCACAAGATCCTTCCATTGCACTTGATGTTTGTAACTGTTGAAGCAACAAGTGACATTTTATAAAACTGCAAATTACATCATAAACAAGGGACAAAGCTCTTTAGGGAAAGGTGACAGGGAGGACTTGTATTATTCCAAGCGGGAAATCTCAAAACTCAGTAAGAACGTAAAGATTGTACAGAAATCTGAGCACAGAAAAACCAAGACCACAAAATTCCTAAAGACCCACACAACTCTCCAGATGAGATAGTGAACCACAGATACCAATGTAAAACCAAAAACTAAGCATTGGGTGTTATACACAACGATTCAATGAATCGTTGAACACTACATTGAAAACTAATTATGTACTGTATGTTGGCTAATTGAACATAATAATTAAAAAAATAAAACCCAAAACTAAAATATTGGGATGGGAAATAGATTTTTATATATTTATCTATGTATTCATATACTTTATATGTGTGTATATATATATGCATGTGTATATTATATTCCCTCCAACATCTTCTCTCTCTCCCTCTCTCTCTCTCTCTCTCTCTCTCTCTCTCTCTCTTTCTCTCTCTGGGAATCAATCAAATGAGCTATCCCAATTTGTTTAGGGTTGTTTTGTATATATCTTGTCACACTAATAGTCAATGTAGTTTTAGACTGCTCTCATATTATTCTGTTCTTACAATGCCTTTCCTCCTTTTTCAAATGCTCTCTTAGGCTATCGACAGACTGGCGAAGAGTCTGTTGTTCAAAGTGTGCATTTCTCGAAGGTAATTTTTAACCCCGGGCCACTGCTTCACCGTCGCTGCAACAGTCACTCTAGAACATCTTGGGAAGTGCCGCCAGCTTCCTTAGTCTCTCACACACTGTTTCACACTTTCTGCTGAAATGCTGTTGTCCAACTTAATCACCCAGGCCGAAACATGCTAAGTGCAGAGCTGGGCTAACATGCAGACTGGCCATTTAGGATGTCAAGCAAATTCAAAATGTTTCAGTGTCAATATCGTCACGGTGAACTGTAAACTACACTGACTTTGTTTGGGTGGGTGGGTAAGGCTAAATCCCACCAGAAGCTGTGGAATAGAGTTCACCCGCCCTTTCTGCTGAGCAGTTAACACTGGCTTTTTCCCCCTGAACACTAAAGACTAGTTAGTGGAAAGGGAAATGGAAATCAGATTTGTGCCCCTCCTAAATATGCAAACACATACTCCAAAACTTCCGTTTGTGATTCTGTAATAAAGAAAAAAAATAAGCTGAGGAAAAGGAAGACTATATTCTAATTAAAAAAAAAAAACTTAAAAAAAATTTTTTAAGATTTTATTTATTTAATTGACAGAGGGAAACACTGCTAGAGAGGGAGCCCAATGTGGGGGTCGATCCCTGGACTACAGGATCATGACCTGAGCTGAAGGCAGACGCTTAATGAATAAGCCACCCAGGTGCCCCTAACATTCTCATTTCTGAACTTAATTTGAAGCTGGCTTACCTTACTCTGAACCGTGTATAAGAGTAAAAGCAGGGCATCTGGGTGGCTCAGTCGTTAAGTGCCCAGCTTCGGCTGGGGTCATGATCCTTGTGTCCTGGGATAGAGTCCCATATTGGGTTTCCTACTCTACGGGAAGCCTGCTTCTCCCTCTCTCATTTCCCCTGTTTGTGTTCCCTCTCTCCCTATCTCTCTCTCTGTCAAATAAATAAATAAAATCTTAAAAAAAAAAAAAAAAGAGTGAAGGCGCCTGGGTGACTCAGTGGGTTAAAGCCTCTGCCTTCGGCTCAGGTCATGATCTCAGGGTCCTGGGATCGAGGCCCACGTTGGGCTCTCTGCTCAGCAGGGAGCCTGCTTCCTCCTCTCTCTCTGCCTGCCTCTCTGCCTACTTGTGATCTCTCACTCTCTGTCAAATAAATAAATAAAATCTTAAAAAAAAAAATAGTGAAAGCAATTCCTCCTCTTTAGCTGCTGATTAGAATAAACCTCTTATCAGGCTGGCGGGCAGGTTGGGGGACCTGGTTATTTAGGTAGGCTGGGTTGTTCAATCTTTGGGGTGACAAGTGGGGGCTGCTAATCTCCTAAAATTTTAGAGAAGGCATTTTCTATCCCTACATAAAATAACAATATCTAACATTTACTAGAAGTGCATTATATGCCAGGCACAGCCCTAAATCCTTCATGTAATCCTTTATCAGCTCTCTGATTTAGAAATCATACCATTTCCATTTTTACAGATTAAGAAGTAGAGGCTCAGAGAAGTTAATCAACTTGCCCAGGTCACAGAACTAATAAAGGGCTGAATTTTGATTCAAGCTCTGGTGAGTCTGCTTCACTTCTATTTTCCTAGAATTAAATTAATTTTTAAGAATTAAAAAAAAATCTATGATCTCTCTGGGATTTATTTTGAAAGATGATGTGAAATGAGACATCTGTACTTTGTTTTCTACAAATGTAACCCATCAGCCTATTATAGCTTAAAATTTTCTTTACTTTTTAAATAATTAATGACAAGGGTCAACATTTATAACATGTATCAAATGGTGAGAATGGAAGAGCGCTGATCTATATACACAGTGCAATATATAAAATATATATGATCTGTCCATAGTAATACCTATGACACATACAAAGCCATTGACTGAAGAGCTACATAGAAACATCACCCTGGATAGTGCTGAGAGCCTGAGAACTGACATCAGGCTGCTTGGAGGGGTCTAAATCCCACATCTACCTCTTCCCTGTCCTGGGCAGCCTCTTCCAAACGACTTAACTTCTCTGTGCCCTTTCTCTCATCTGTAAAAGAGGAGTAATAATATTACTTATTACCTGAGGTGGCTAAAAGGATGAAAAAAGTTGATCCACACAAAACAGAACTCTTGGCACTTGACACTGCACATACAAATAGTCACATTCAAATATATTTACAGTTGTTACAGCTGTAGTGTCATTATATGCGCTTTAATTTTTTTCAGGTTGTCTGTAGTTACTTGTTTGTTTTGCTTTTCAGACTCAGGAAACAAAAGACTTTTTTCTAAGTCTTTTTTAAAGTCTTAAGTGTTCCATAATGTTGAAAGACTCTGAAATCGGGACGCCTGGGTGGCTCAGTTGGTTAATCAGCTGCCTTCGGCTCAGGTCATGATCCTGGAGACCCGGGATCGAGCTCCGCATTGAGCCCCTCATCAGGCTCCCTGCTCGGCGGGAAGCCTGCTTCTCCCTCTCTCACTCCCGCTGCTTGTCTTCCCTCTCTAGCTGTGTTTCTCTCTGTCAAATAAATAAATAAATTCTCCAACCAAAAAAAAAAAAAAGAAAGACTCTGAAATCAAAAAACCCCATTATAACTCCCTTTTGAGATCTGTTTTTGCTGGGAGAACTCTCTTGCCTCCCTCACAAAGAACAAGCATGCTTATTTCCATAAGCTCATAACACGGGAGCATTAGAGCAAGGATTTGGTAAAAAATAGAATCCTTAAATAACAAATTGGAAGTTTTTGACATTATGAAAACAAGAAGCAATAAATGTAAATAACTCCCGGGTAAATCATCTTTTCCAGTCCCCGAGGTGTTGTGGGAATCAGGAATGTGTTCTACTGCATTATAATTTATAATTGGATCTTGAAGCCTGTTCAGTAAGAGATCTGGTAACAGGAGTGAGAATTAATCCTCAATTCACACCTCATTACATCTCTGGAAATATCACTGAACTGGAGTCCATGTGAGACAGACTCCCACATACATAAATAAGGAAGTCAGATGAGCCCCTGGGACTCTAATCCAGAGAAATACTGAGGTAGGAAAAGCTGATTATTCAAAATAATGCAGTTCTCTTGCTAAACTTCCCCAGGCTTCAGATAAAATTAATGAAGCAGAGATTTACCTGTTTCTCCTGAGATGATTGATGAAAAAAAAATCAGTGACAAAGATCTGGGGAAACAACTGGGAGAAAAGCTTAGTATGTTTCCTCCAACCATGAGTCCGTCATGGCCACGGGATTGCTAGTGTTTAGAGATTCAGCATGTGGAAGTAAAGCTAGGATACTAGTCCTGGCAACTCGTTACTCTTCTGAGAAATCATGGTTGAACATTTTCTTCCAGGTACCCCTGCTCCCACTGCAGACTTAGAAGGCTCAGAATGGAAATAGTAGCTTTGCGACTTGGAGCTTTTATCTTGACCTCTCTGAACTTCATTTTCACCATCTGCCCAGTAAGAATACCTACCCTGCTCCTGTTCTGTAAGGACTCCAGACAATTCTTTTAAAGGGATTACCTTAAATAACAGCAAACACCACAGAAATATAAACAGTTATGAGAGAATATTATGAAAAACTGCATGCTAACTAATTGGACAACCATAGGAGAAATGGGCAAATTTCTAGAAACATATAAATTACCAAAATCAAAACAGGAAGAAAAAGAAAACTTAAACAGACAAATAACTAGCAAAGAAATTAACCCAGTAACCAAAAACTCCCAATAAACAAAAGTCTAAGATGAGATGGCTTCACAGGGGAAGTCTACCAAATATTTAAAGAAGAGTTAATATCTATTCTTCTCAAACTATTCCAAAAAATAAAAGAGGAAGGAAAACTTCCAAATTTATTCCATAAGGCCAGCATTACCCTGATACCAAAACCAGATAAAGACACCACAGAACAAGAGAACTACAGGCCAATATCTCTGATGAACATAGATGAAAAAATCCTCAATAAAATACTAGCAAACCAAATACAACAATACAATATAAAAATTATTTCCCATAATCAAGTAGGATTTATTCCTGGGTTGCAAAGGTAGTTCAATATTTATAAATCAATCAATGTGAGACACCACATTAATAAAAGAAAGGATAAAAACTATATGATCATTTCAATAGATGCAGAAAAAGCATTTGATGAAGTACTACATCACTTATGATAAAAACCCTCAATGAAGTAGGTTTAGAGGGAGCATACATCAACATAATTCGGCCACATATGAAAAATCTCACAGCGAACACCATCTTTAATGCACAAAAGCTGAGAGTTTTTCTTCTATGGTCAAGAAGAAGGCAGGGATGTCTGCTCTCACCATGGTTATTCAACATAGTACTAAAGTCCTAGCCACAGCAATCAGACAGCAGAAAGAAATAAAAGGCATCCAAATGAGAAAGGAAGAAGTAAAACTCCCTCTATATGCCAACAACATGAAGCTCTACATAGAAAATCTGAAAGACTCCACCAAAAAACTGCTAGAACTGATGAACAAATTCAGTAAAGTCGTAGGATGCAAAATCAATGTACAGAGATCTGTTTTATCTCTATACACTAATAACAAAGTAGCAAAAAGAGAAACTAAGGACTCAATCCCATTTACAACTGCACCAAAAACAGTAAGATATCTAGAGAAACCAAACCAAATAGGTGAAGGACCTGTACTTTGAAAACTATAAAACACTGATGAAAGAATAAAAGATGACACAAAGAAATGGAAAGGCAATTCATGTTCGTGTATTGGAAGAAAAAATATTGTTAAAATGTCCATACCGTACACCCAAAGCAATGCACATATTCAATACAATCTGTATCAAAATACTAATAGTATTTTTCACAGAGCTGGAACACACAATCCTAAAATTTATATGGGACCACAAAAGACCCAGAATAGCCAGAGCAATCTTGAAAAAGGAAAACAAAGCTGGAGGTATCACAATTCCAGAGTTCACATTATATTACAAAGCTGTAGTAATCAAAACAGTATGAGAGTGGCACAAAAACAGATGCATAGATCAACAGAACAGGATAGAAAACCCAGAAATGAACCCACAATCATATGGTCAATTAATCTTTGACAAAGCAGGAAAGACTAGCCAAAGGGAAAAATTCTTTTCAACAAATAGCTTTGGGAAAACTGAACAGCAACATGCAAGAGAATGAAACTGGACTACTTTCTTATACCATACACAAAAATAAATTCAAAATGGATTAGAGACATGAAGCCATAAAAATCCTAGAGGAGAACACAAGCAGTAACTTTTTTGACATTGGCTATAGCGTCTTTTTTATAGATATGTCTTCTGAGGCAAAGAAAACAAAAGCAAAAATAAATCATTAGGACAGCATCAAAACAAAATCTTTTGCACAGCAGAGGAAACAACCAACAAAACTAAAAGACAACCTATGGAATGGGAAAAGATATTTGCAAGTGACATATCCAATAAAGGGTTACCCAAAATGTGTAAAGAACTTACACAACTTGAAAGTGAATAATCTCATTAAAAATGGGCAGAAGACATGAACAGACATTTTCCAAAGAAGATATACAAATGGCCAACAGACACATGCAAAGATGCTCCATATCACTCATAATTAGGGAACTGCAAATCAAAACTATAATGGGATATCACTTCAGGGCTGTCAGAATGGCTAAAATCAACAATACAAGGAGCAACAGGTATTGGCAAGGATGTGGAGAAAGGGGAACCCTCTCACACTTGGTGGGGATGTGAAGTGGTATAGCAACTCTGGAAAACAGGATGGAGGTTCATCAAAAAGTTAAAAATAGAACTACCCTGGGGCACCTGGGTCGTTCAGTTGGTTAAGCAACTGCCTTCGGCTCAGGTCATGATCCTGGAGACCCAGGATCAAACCCCACATCGGGCTCCCTGCTCGTCGGGAAGCCTGCTTCTCCCTCTCTCACTCCCCTTGCTTGTGTTCCCTCTCCGGCTGTGTTTCTCTCTGTCAAATAAATAAAATCTTTAAAAAAAAAAATAGAACTACCCTTTGATTCAGCAATTGCACTCCTAGGTGTTTACCTGAAGAATACAAAAGTAGTAATTCAAAGCGATACAGGCCCCCCCATGTATATCTACAACAGCCAAATTATGAAAACAGCCCAAGTGTCCGTTGATTAGTGAATGGATAAAGATGTGTCTGTGTTTGTGTGTGTGTGATTACTCAGTCATAAAAAAGAGAATACTGCCATTTGCAAGGACATGGATGGAGCTAGAGAGTATTATGTTAAGTGAAATAAGTCAGTCAGAGGACAGACACCATATGATTTCATTCATATATGGAATTTAAGAAACAAAACAAAGGAGCAAAGGGAAAAATGAGGAGAAAGAGGCAAACCAAGAAACAGATTCTTACCCATAAAGACCAAACTGATGGTTACCAAAGAGGAGGTGGGGGGGGGATGGGGGAGGTAGATGATGGGGATTAAGGAGGCCACTTGTCATGATGAGCACCAGGTGGTGTATGGAATTGTTGAATCTCATATTGTACACCTGAAACTAATATTACACTAGATGTTTACTAACTGAATTCAAATAAAAATTTTAGGGGCACCTGAGTGGTACAGTTGGTGAAGCGGACTGCCTCCCACTCAGGTCATGATCCTGGGATCCTGGGATCAAACCCAGAGTCGGGTTCCCTGCTCAGTGGAGAGCTTGCTTCTCCTCTCCCTCTGCCTCTCTCCCTGGCTCATGCTCTAGCTCACTCATTTGCTCACTATTGCTCTATCTCAAATAAATAAAATCTTTAAAATAAATAAATAAAAATAAAGTGCTTATCTTAAAACCTGATACCTAATGGGTGCACTGTAGCCATTATAATTACAGAAGTTTTGATTTCAAGAGCCTTAGAAGTGTGTCTGGGTCACACTTCTAAGCTGCTACCCCAACTCATTTGCTGATATTTTAATCCCTTTAAGCAAAGAAGAGTCTTACTCCATTATTATAGATAAGGCTTAGCTACAAAATATCTAGGAAGGATAGTGATTTACTTAAATTTATTTATTTTTTTATTTATTTATTTTTTTTTTTTAAAGATTTTATTTATTTGACAGAGAGAAACACAGCTGAGAGAGGGAACACAAGCAGGGGGAATGAGAGAGGGAGAAGCAGGCTTCCCGCCGAGCAGGGAGCCCGATGTGGGACTCGATCCCGGGTCTCCGGGATCATGACCTGAGCCGAAGGCAGTCGCTTAACCAACTGAGCCACCCAGGCGTCCC
>PITA01034290.1:0-11535 GCA_004023965.1 Spilogale gracilis | reverse complement strand
TTTTGAAGAATGTTGGTGGAATTTTGATCGGAATGGCATTGAAAGTGTAGATTGCTCTGGGCAGTATAGACATTTTGACAATGTTTATTCTTCCGATCCATGAGCATGGAATGCTCTTCCATCTTTTTGTGTCTTCTTCAATTTCTTTCATGAGTGTTCTGTAGTTCCTCGAGTACAGATCCTTGACTTCTTTGGTTAGATTTATTCCTAAGTATCTTATAGTTTTTGGTGCTCTAGTCAATGGAATTGATTCTCTGATTTCCCTTTCTATTTTTTCATTGTTGGTGTATAAGAATGCAACTGATTTCTGTGCATTGATTTTGTATCCTGCCACATTACCGAATTGTTGTATGAGTTCTAGTAGTTTGGGGGTAGAGTCTTTTGGGTTTTCCACATAGAGTATCATGTCATCTGCAAAGAGAGAGAGTTTGACTTCCTCTTTTCCAGTATGGATACCTTTTATTTTTTTTTTCTGTTGCCTGATTGCTGTTGCTAGGACTTCTAACACTATGTTGAACAGTTGTACTCCAATTTTTAAGCAAGTCCCTGTAACTTCTTAATATTTAGCTTCTTCTGATCTTTTTCTAATAAAGGTAATACTGAAGTTAGCATCCTTCTACATAACCTTTTTTGTATAAATGTATATAATATGTATTATATATAATATATATTATTATCTACTTTTTCTAGAATAAATTTTTAGAAAAGCAGAATATCTGGAGGAAATAAGGGGCTGGTGTTCTGAAGGTTTTTAATATATATATATATAGTCAGGTAACTCTCCAGAAAAATGGTATCAATTTACCTTTGGCAGACAGAATTATAGGTGTTTTTTCTTAAAGATTTTATTTATTTATTTGATAGAGAGAGGGATCACAAGTAGGTAGAGAGGCAGGCAGAGAGAGAAGAGGAATCAGACTCCCTGCTGAGCAGAGACCCTGATGCAGGCCTTGATCCCAGGACCCTGAGATATGACCTGAGCCAAAGGCAGAGGCTTTAACCCACTGAGCCACCCAGGTGCCCATAGGTGTTTGTTTTGATTTTTCTACTCACTAATGGTGAATACCGTAATTAAAATTTGACAATCACTTTAATTTTCACATCTTTTTTTTAAAGATTTTATTTATTTATTTGACAGAGAGAAACACAGCCAGAGAGGGAACACAAGCAGGGGGAGTGAGAGAGGGAGAAGCAGGCTTCCTGCTGAGCAGGGAGCCGGATGTGGGACTCCATCCCAGGTCTCCGGGATCATGACCTGAGCCGAAGGCAGTCGCTTAACCAACTGAGCCACCCAGGCGCCCTAATTTTCACATCTTAATTACTAGTTCAAATAAGAGTAAACATTTTAAAAATGTTTAATGAGGGGCACCTGGGTGGCTCAGTTGGTTGAACGACTGCTTTTGGCTCAGGTCATGATCCCGGAGACCAGGGATCGAGCCCCACATCGGGCTCCCTGCTTGGCGGGAAGCCTGCTTCTCCCTCTCTTGCTCCCCCTGCTTGTGTTCCCTCTCTGGCTGTGTTTCTCTCTGTCAAATAAATAAATAAAATCTTTAAAAAAATGTTTAATGACTGTTTGTCTATCTTCTTTTGAGAATTACTTTTCATGTCCTTTCTTACTGTTACTTTTCTGTTAGCATAAATCATCTTTTATATGAATTATTAACCATTCTTTATGTATGTAGGAGAGCAATCAGGAACATGATATTACCCTCTATTTATTCAAATATTTTATTTCTTAGGTGATTAGACTCAAAGACTCGTATGCTTATACAAATTATTATACTTAACACATATGTTTATACTGGAACTTATTAACCATTATCCTTTTCTCCCCTCCCAACCAAGCTGTGACCAATTGGTGGTAAGTTTTTTGTTTTGTCCTTTGACTGAATAATATTTATTTCCCCAACAGTTTTTTATTTTGAGAAGTTCCAGTCTTACAGAGAAATTGCCAGAATAGTTTAATGAATAGCTCTATGTCCTTCACCTAGATTCACCAATTGTTTGCTACATTTGCTTTATCTCTCAAAAGGAGATAGTTTTAAGCAGTTTTGTAAGAGTGTATGTGGGCCTCTAACCTTGAGGTCATAGACCTATTGTAGACAGAATCAAAGGTAGATTTAGCAAATATTTTTCAGAGAGCTATGTTGCAACCTGCATGTTGCCATCTTCAGCAATGAGGTAAAGAATAGGCTGACCATCGTTTAGTAACTGAGTATTTCCTAGCTCAAACCTGGCATGTTATTTTAACTTTTCTGGCTTCCAGGTAATGAAGAGTTGCTTTTACTATGTGGGAATGGAGGATATAAGTTGAGCTTTTGTATAAGAATTAATTTGAATCTCTTCCCCAGGTACAAATTCCTCACCATATTACTCCCTTCTATAATGTCTAAGGCTCTTGCCATCCTCATCCCCAATTAATGATGGATTTTTCTCCATAAATGAGATTTACAGAGCACTGGGAATTCAATTAAAAACAGGATATAGATTAATTAATAAACATATGAGCACAAAATATGAATAGATAAAATATGATATCCCCAAAGTGGTTTCTGTGCAAATTTTGTTACCTGCAGGCAAGTATTTTTATAATATTCATTGCTACCAAAATATAGATTTTGCTACTTCTTAAGCTGTTCCAGCAAATAGTAAATGTTATGCTACTTGACTCAAGTACAAAAAGTATTTAGTTTATGATTTTTCCATTCTGCATGTACTTATTCTTTCAGACTTTCTTAGTTCCCTGGATGGGTCTTGTTCTGATTCACCACGTACATTCCTAGTGTCTGCTGACTAAACTGGAAATGTGTTTTATTGGTTGTAAGGAGAACCCATGACAGAGTGTAATTGGGTCAACAATAACACTGGAAAATAATTAAAATTAAATGATATATGTAATACAGTTGACTCTTGAACAATGTAGAGTTTAGAAGTCCAGATCCCCACACAATAGAAAATCCAAGTTTAACTTTTGACTCCCTAAAAACTTAATTACTAATAACCTACCATAACCAAAAGGCTTACTGATAAGATAAGCAGTCAATTAGCCCATATTTGGTATATGTGTTATGTGCTGTATTATTACAATAAAGTAAGCTGAAGAAAACATTACTAAGAAAATCGTAACAAAAAGAAAATACATTTACAGTTCTGTGAAAGATTTGTGTATAAGTGGACCTGCTCATCCAAATCAGTGTTGTTCAAGGGTCAGCTGTACTCTCCCGTTCATCTAAAACTACGGTATCATCATCCTAGAACTCACAATAAATGATGTGTGGAACTTACAGGGCTTGAGCCTGTGATATAAGACATGAGTTTCATTCCCAGATGTTCTCCTTCTCATCACATTATCTAACTTTCCTAAGCTGCTATTTTCTCACTAGAAAAATCAACCTATGAAATGTTCCTATCTTTATTAAAGAAACTCAAGTAATCATGGATCAAATGTATTCTAATATTTTTTTCTGGAAATGTAATACTTTATTTTAAAGGGTTTCCAGAAACTGAAAGCAAATATGTAAGCAGAATACATAAATCAAAATGTGAATAATCTCTTTTCATAAAAATTGAACACGACATCAATAGAAATAGGAGGGATTTATGCATTTAGTAGGTGGAGGTTGAACTGGATGACCTTTAAAGTTCCACTAAACACTTAGATTCCTTAATTCACAAACATCTTATTGGGTCATCACTTTATACCAGACCTCGTGTGAAGTGGTAGAACTGAAATGTAGTAATTTCAGTTAAGAAAAGAGCAATTACTTGTGGGAGCATAAGGAGTAATGTAGAGGACAGTAGGAGAAGGAAAGGAAATGTGAATTGGGGTAAATCAGGGAGGGAGATGAAACATGTGAGACTTTGGACTGAGAAACAAACTGAGGGTCTTGGAAGGAAGGGGGTGGGAGGATGGTGGTGGGTATAGAGGGAATGTATTGCATGAAGCACTGGGTGTGGGGCATAAACAATGAATCTTGGAACACTGAAAAAATAAAGTAATGTAATAAAAAATTAAAGGAAAAAGAGAAAAGAGCAATTAATTAATTTCTTCATATTTCTTCATGTACCATGGCATGCTGAAAGACAGTATCAAGGACAGCTAAGGGCTAAATGATCCATCTCAATGCCAAATTAAAATGCAGTGGGAGGGCACCTGGGTGGCTCAGTGGGTTAAAGCCTCTGCCTTGGGCTCAGGTCATGATCTCAGGGTCCTGGGATCCAGGCCAGCGTCGGGTTCTCTGCTCAGCGGGGAGCCTGCTTCCTCCTCTCTCTCTGTCTACCTCTCTGGCTATTTGTGATCTCTCTCTCTCTGTCAAATAAATAAATAAATAAATAAAAATCTTTTAAAAAATAAAATGCAGTGGAACATTTATTCCATTCCTTACTCAGGATCAAAATCCCAAATTCATCATTTCACTTTCTGGTGGAAACAAGAAATATTTATTCATTATTTATTTTTTAAAGATTTTACTTATTTATTTGGCAGAGAGAGACACAAGAGAGGGAACACAAGCAGGGGGAGTGTGAGAGGGAGAAGCAGGCTTCCTGCTGAGCTGGGAGACCGATGCAGGGCTCAATCCTAGGACCCTGGGATCATGACCTGAACTGAAGGTCAGTGCTTAAGGACTGAGCCACCCAGGTGCCCTCGGCAGAAATACTTAAAAATCATGTACTTTCATGGCAAAACTTTCAGATTCGTGTCCATTTTATGCCTTCATTTACCTATTAACTCTTTCATGAGGGTTATGTTGAAATGCCTAACCTAATTAAAGCCTATGGAATAAGAGGGCATGGCACTAGATGGAGAAAAGTATCATGAGGAAGTCAGCAGAAGTTAAGGAAAGAAGAAACAAAAAGATTTTAAAAGGTATATATAAAATAAAATATAAAATATAGTGGTTTTCAAAAAGTTCATTATCTATAAGAACATCTCCTAAATTAAGTAAGAAGTATAGTTTAAAAGTGAACGAACCACAGGAAAAAGTTAAAGAAAGGAGAAACTACAATAAAACAAAAAGTAAATTTAAAATAAAATCATGTTTCAAATTTCACCTATTATTTCAGGAAAGGCTTCTAAACAAAGTGACATGTAAATATATGTCAATAAATTCAAAGAAAAAGAAATTGGAAATGATGACATTATCAATATTTGACAACATAGAATTTATTTCTGAAAGCATGAAATAAGTAAAAAAAAGAGACATTATATAATGAAATAATTGGAAATTAATAATTAAAAGATGACTCACTAATTCCACATGAGATCAGGGTTATAGAAAAAAGAAAGATAACTCACCCTAAACCCCTAAAAAACTAACTAATTCAAAATTAATGAAGACATTTCCAAAGCCCCTAAAACAAACAAAAGAAACAAAAACTGAAAGGGAAAATTTTTTGGCTTAAAAAAAAAAGGAAAAAAGTTTAGGGTATGAGGGAGAATAGTTCACTGAAAAGCTAAATTTTAAAGATGAGCAAAGTGATGTAAACACAGGAGAGAGCATATGTATAGATTTGTTTTATTCAACAAAATTGGCATTTGATTCCACTGGCAAAGAATACTTTAATAGCTGATCCCAGCATAACTGGGTATCCATCCATAAGAAAAAAAAAGTAGACCTCCATAACATGTTAAAAAATATTCTTGGTCAATTAAATATTTAAATGTAAAGGAAAAATAATAAAAATAGTTGAAGAAACTTTTAAAACTTATCTGTAGAATTCTGGAGTAGGTGAGACATTCTTATGTAGGGCAGGAAATACTATGCAACAGAGCTCTGGCCTGAAGGAGCACACCTAATGACATAAATAAGTATGTTAGAGATAGAGATCCACTGTTATTTGGGAAATAGAAACAAGAACTCTGAGGGCTGAGAGAAAAATTCCTGGTTCTATGTCCTATGAATGGACATTAGGGAAGGGTTCACAGAAGGAACACTATGGACTGTATCCTCAAGAATGAAGGGGACACTTCTAGGCAGTACATGGAAAGGCACAGCCTCATTAAAGGATATGGTTTTCTGTTACTAGTGCAGAATTCAGTGCAGTTCAAGGGCAGCAAATGACTGTAGACATTGGAAAGGAACCCATTTGTGAAAGAGATTATGTGCAAAGCTAGGAAGTTTGAATTTAACATCAACATACACCTTAAGCAGGAAAAAGACATGATTGCTTAATGTTTTAAAAGGTAACTTCCTGGAGAATAAATGAACACAAGAATGGTGGTAAAAGAAACTGTTAAAGAGCACAAATTAGAAAAGATTAAGTCAAGATATCATAAGAGCATAACAGTGCTTTAAGAATGGCCATTTTTAAAAAGATTTTATTTACTTATTTGACAGAGAGAGAACAGCAGGCAGATGGAGAAGCAGGCTCTCCTGCTGAGCTGGGAGCCGGATGCAGGACTTGATCCCCGGACTCTGGGATCATGACCTGGGCTGAAAGCAGACATTTTTTTTTTTTAAACTAGAGCTGAGAAGGAGCCCAGATTTTCTAGACTAGGAAACTGGAGGCTAATGATACCTCTGGCTGGGATAAGAAACACAGAAGATGCAACAGGTTTTGATGAGAAGGTAATTAGCTCAATCTTAGGCTAATGTGAAAGATCTAACTGGTTGTGTTCAGTATGCATTGAAAATACAGATATGTTGGTCAGAGCCAAAGTTTTAGATTAGACCATTATCAACCTATTGATGGTCATTGAAGCTATGATGACTGTCAAATCAACCAAGGAGAAAATATACTCACAGAATGAGGAAGGATGATCTGGTTAAGACTGCTAATTGCCAAATGGTGGAAGGCCAGGTGACCGCATTTCAGGGAGTCCCCTGAAGTGAGCTCAATTCCTGCAAAAAAACACTACAGGAACACTGTGAGCACCCATGAAACCAGCCTGAAATGTGATATTTCGCGCTTCTGGATCACCACGGGGGACAAGGACCATCAGCAAAAAAGGTAGAAACAAGTGAGAGTGACCAGAGGCTTACCCCCAGAAACAGGGGTGTGGGGGAGGAAGCCCACAGAGCTGAACCATTGAAAGCAAATACCCCAGCACGAAAGTGCTCTGTGCTCGGGGAATAACAGCAGATCACGGTCTGAATCAGGGAGTAACAGAACCGGGAACACAGCCAAGCCAGCGGCGCAGAGTCTGGTTTTCCACTGCTGCAGTGAGGAGACGGGGATCCGCAGGGAGAGAGAGTGCCCCCCCCCCCCCGCTCGAGGGAACTCGGAGGGGCCGGCGGTGTGGAATCTATCTTTCCACTGCTTAAGCAAGAGGAGCAGATTCTCAGAGAGAAAGAGTGCCTTTTGTGGTGCAAAGGAACTCAGTGAAACCAGCGGTGTGGAGTCTATTTTTCCACTGCTCTCTTTCTTTTTTTTTCTTTTTTCCACTTTCCTCTGCTGCTATTCTCTCCCACTTCTCTCCACCCCGTGGGCCAGGCACGGGCCCCCTGGGGAAGGTGATTTTGCAGACTTGCATGGGAGCTAAGGGGCCGCAGGTCCCAGGGCACAGACAAGGTCGCGCTACCCAAAATCAGTTGCAGTTTCGAGGTGTGGGAGTGAAACAACAAGCGGGGGCTTGGTCAGAAATCAATCCAGCATCTGCGCCTCCCCAGCTGTGACAGGCTGCCAACCTGGAAGCAGGAAAGAGCTTCTCTCTGTGTAGAGGCTCTCTCTGGGAAGGAGGCCTGGGCACAGACATCTTGCTCCGACCTGACTTCCTCAGTAGCTGAAAAAGGCCATAAAAGAACAACCCTCCCCGATCAGAGAACTGTAACCTGACAACCTGGTTACCATGGAGACCAGTCTCTAGCAAGGGGGCGAAGAGATGCAGCCCAGGCACAGGAGGACAACACTCAAACTGTAAATCCCCAACATCGGGGGGAAAGGCAACTTATTAAACTCCTGGTACTGACTACAAGTACCAAAAGCTCTACACTTTATTGATATAGTTCTCCACCTTATTTGCTTTTTTAACTTTTTTCTATTTTTACTTTTAAAGCTTCCATTGTAAACTTAAAAATGCATTCTCACAGTTTTTCTTCTTTTAATTTTTAACCCACTTTTTATCACAATGTGATACTCAATACAACACTCCATAACATTTTTTTTACCTTGAAATTTTTTCAAACACATTCCTGTATTTTCTGTTGTTGTTGTTGCCTCTTGTTTCCCTGTTTGTTTTATCTCTTTTTCCCTTTCTTCTCTCTTCTTTCTTTTATTTTCTCTTTTACATATACATATAGTTATAAGCTTCAAGGTAATCTTACATCCCTATTCAATACTACCCCTATATACAACCAGTTCTAATCTCCCTATATCTTTAGAAAGTGGATTCCTCCAACAATAATAACAAGACAAACTCGGGAGCATCTGAAATATATTCCTTGCCCACAAGGAGTGTCTGTCCTCACCTTCCCATTCTAGTCTGTCAGTGTTTCTGTGTAATTCTATTTGCTTTTGTAATATATAAATACTGGTCTTGGGGGTCATCCAGGTTGGGATTTGCTTTTTGATCTTTTCATTTACCCTTGATAGCCCTTTTCTTTACCTTGTAGTAGTTTTTTACCATATAAATCCTACCACTGGGCCCCACTCTGGCAGGGGTTTCTTTTCTTGCTTCCTTTCTTCCATTTTCTTTTTTCTTTCTCCTTCCTTTTTGGTGGTAAATTCTGGTTGCCCCAAAACCTTCCAGCGACCAATCCACCTAGATAGTGGCTGATATATTTAGCTATATACTTCCTCAACCACTCTTCACCACAATGACTCAGAGGAGAAACATCCAACAGAAGAAGAACCCTGAGACTGCAACCCCTGGTCACAGAATTACTGGAAATGAACATAAACAATATGACAGAAATGGAATTCAGGTCAGCAATCGTCCAAGCAATGGTTAATTTGGAAAAGAACATTAGTCTCAAAATGGAAGCCATAATAACAGAAGTGAAAGCTGAGGTTAGAAAGGCTATTGATGAATTCAATCTAATTTAAATATGCTAACAGCCAGAGTAAGTGAAGCCGAAGATCGTATCAGTGATTTAGAAGACAGATGGATTAAGAAGGAGGAGCAAGAGAAGTCTTGGGGCAAACAGCTAAAAACCCATGAAAACAGAATAAGGGAAATAAATGATGCCATGAAATGCTCCAATATCAGAATTATTGGGATCCCCGAAGGAGTTGAGAGAGAGAGAAGTCTAGAAGATATTGTTGAACAAATCATGGATGAAAATTTCCCAAATCTGGGGAATGAAACAAATGTTCATGTCCTAGAGGCAGAGAGGACACCCCCCCCCAAGATCAATGAGGCCAGAAAAACCTCCAGGCACATAATTGTTAAATTTGCGAATCATAAAACCAAAGAATATGTTTTAAGGACAGCTAGGAGAAAGCAATCCCTTACCTATAGAGAGAGGACCATAAGAATAACATCAGACCTTTCCACAGAAACCTGGCAAGCTAGAAAGGGCTGGCAAGACATATTCAGGAAATTACATGACAAAAATATGCAACCAAGGATAATGTATCCAGCAAGGTTGACTTTCAGAAGGGGAGGAGAAATAAGGAGCTTCCAGGACCGCCAAAGTCTCAAAGATTATGCAACCACCAAGCCAGCACTACAAGAAATACTAAGAGGGGCTCTATAAAGGAGAAACGAACCCAAGAGCGACACAGAACAGAAATTTGCAGAGGTAATCTATAGAAACATGAACCTCACAGGCAACATGATGTCAATACAAATGTATCTATCAATAATCGCTCTCAATACGAATGGTCTAAATGCTCCAATAAAAATACACAGGGTTGGAGACTGGATAAAACGACAGGACCCATCCATATTCTCTTTACAAGAGACTCATCTTGAATCTAAAGACACTTCCAGATTGAAAGTGAGGGGATGGAGAACCATCTTTCATGCCAAGGGACCCCAAAAGAAAGCCGGGGTAGCGATTCTCATATCAGACAAATTGGATTTCAATCTAAAGACTGTATTCAGAGACACAGAAGGACACTACATCATTCTTAAAGGGTCTATACATCAAGAAGATCTAACAATTGTAAATATTTATGCTCCCAACATGGGAGCAGCCAACTACATAAGCCAACTGTTAAACAAATAAAGAATCATATTGATATGAATACATTAATTATAGGAGATCTTAACACACCACTCTCAGCAATGGACAGATCATCTAAACAGAAAATCAACAAAGAATCAAGAGCCTTGAATGACACATTGGACCACATGCATCTCATAGATATATTCAGAACATTCCACCCTAAAACAGCAGAATACCCATTCTTCTTGAGTGCACATGGAACTTTCTCCAGGATAGACCACATACTAGGTCACAAATCAGGGCTCAACCGATACCAGAAGATTGAGATTATTCCCTGCATATTCTCTGACCACAATGCTGTGAAACTGGAACTCAACAACCATAAAAAGTTCAGGAGAAAATCAAACACTTGGAAGCTAAAGACGATCCTGCTCAAGAACTGTGGATCAACCAAGAAATCAAAGAAGAACTGAAACACTTCATGGAAACCAATGAGAATGAAGATACATCGATCCAAAACCTATGGGATACAGCAAAGGCAGTCCTAAGGGGGAAATTCATAGCCATCCAAGCCTCACTCAAAAAAATTGAAAAATCCTGAATACATCAACTCTCATTACACCTTAAAGAACTGGAAAATCACCAAAAAATTAAACGAAACCCTCACACAAGACGGGAAATAATAAGGATTAGAGCAGAGATGAATGAATCAGAAACTAGAGATACAGTAGAACACATCAACGAAATAGAAGCTGGTTCTTTGAAAGAATCAATAAGATCAATAAACCATTGACCAAACTAATCCAAAAGAAAAGGGACAAGACCCAAATTAATACAACTATCACTGAAAGGGGAGAGATCACGACTAACACCAAGGAAATAGAAATAATCATCAGAAATTACTATCAACAATTATATGCCAATATGTTTAACAACCTAGAAGAGAAGAGATGGATACATTCCTAGAAACCTATAAACTTCCAAGACTGAAACAGGAAGACATTGACAATTTGAATAGACCTATATCTAGTAACGAGATTGAAGCAGTGATCAAAAACCTCCCCCCAAACAAGAGTCCAGGACCAGACGGATTCCCTGGGGGAATTCTACCAAACATTCAAAGAATAAATAACATCTATTCTCCTGAAGCTCTTTCAAAAAATAGAAATGGAAGGAAAACTTCCAGACTCTTTCTATGAAGCCAGCATTACTCTAATCCCCAAACCAGACAAAGATCCCATCAAAAAGGAGACTTCAGACCAATATCGCTGATGAATATGGATGCCAAGATTCTCAACAAGATCCTTGCCAACAGGATCCAACAATACATTAAAAAGATTATCCACCATGACCAGGTGGGTTTTATCCCAGGGATGCAAGGGTGGTTCAACACTCGCAAAACAATCAACGTGATAGAACAAATCAATAAGAGAAGAGAGAAGAACCACATGGTACTCTCAATTGATGCAGAAAAGGCATTTGA
>PITA01034289.1:0-11789 GCA_004023965.1 Spilogale gracilis | reverse complement strand
CGAGGCAAGGAACCTCCTGGAGCTGTGAGAAGGAAGGAGAGGGCAGAAGGGGGCAGAGCGGTGGGGTGTGGGGTGGGAGATAGCATTCAGATCAGCAGAGAAGCTCTCTCCGACCACCGGGACTTCACAGAGTTCCTTCCCCTGAGACTGAGTTGTGTGTCTGTTCTGTGGGCTGTGGGGACAGCGTGGGCAGGGGCTGTGGGGTACCAGGAAGGTACCTGGGCATAGGAGTAGAGGGAAAGCAGGTCACCTATGTCTTACCAGCAAGCCCCTTTAAGCAGGTTGACCACCACCTTCTGCTTCTTTCCTCCTACCTCTGGCCCAATCGCCATTTATATTTATTAAAATATGAGGGTGAGTGAGAAAAAAATGAGGCCTGCCAAGATGATGGGGGCCTCCACCAAATCAGAATTGAGAGGATGATCTAGGTGCCAGTCCCTAGCTCTCCCCCAAACCCTCCCTCCCACCCTAGGTCTTCCTGATCAGTTGTCTCTTGGGCCTCTGTTCCACTCAAGATGGGGCTCCAGAGGGAGCAGGGGAGGTGGCCCCTTCTGGGCTAAGCCGTTTCCCCCACTCCTCCAGATCCCTCGCAGTAGCTACTGCTAGGAGCCTGTGGGCTGGAACCCTCCCTCCCTCCTTCCCTCTCAGGCTATAATTACTTGTCCATTTCCTGTCCCCTTCCCAGCTTGTAGAGGCAAGGTGGGGAGTGGGGGAAAGGGCAGGTGCCAGGACAATGAGGTCACTGGAGGATCCCCTGGGACCCAAAGACTCAGAAGGGGGGTGGTGGGTGGAGGGGGAGTGGAAGAGGCCCCCAGGCTGTCTCCTGACTCTCCCAGCCCCCAGAACTGAAGAGCTGGGGTGTGTGGGGTGGCCGGAAGGGTGATGTGAGGTCTGTTGGAGCGGAAATGGGGTGAAAGTCACTGAAACATAGCCCCCTCCCACCTGCCAGATGTGTGCGGGGATAGGTGGGAATGGGTGATTAAAGGGAACTTAAGAGTTTTAGGGTTGGGGCAATGGCCCCACCCTCTCCTGATGACCATTCTGGGGGATGGGGGGCGGAGAGGTTTTAGCCCACAGTGGATGTGTTTAAGAGGCTCTGGGTACCCGAGAAGCTGCACCTCTCATCTGTATATTTGGCCTAGGAGGGGCTCACCTGAAGCTTCCTTCGAGGGGCTGCACATGTTGGGTAAAGGGCGGCTACCTTTGGGTAGTAAAGGAGTGAGGGCTGGGAGGACAGTGCCAACAGTCATTCAGGCCACGACAGCCTCTTAGAAAACCAGGGGAAAACCCATCAAACTCCTGAGGCCTGAAGAGAGCACTTTCTGTTGCGACTAGATCAGTACAAGAGAAAATGAAAGCAAATTACAGCAGGACAGCCTGAGGTTAGAGAGAGAAAAGACTTACCCACTATGGCAAAAATGACACTGGAATGGGATGGAAGGACGTCGCCCTTGGATCACTGGAGAGGGAGAGGAGATCTTGCCTGATGTCTGGGAGCCAGAGAAGGATCAATTTATCTAGAGGCGGGGCAGGGGGGGGCAAGTTCTGGATACTCTGGTGGGTCTCAAGCTCAGAGGAGCCTGGGATGCTTCCCTTTGAGTGATTGTTTTGGAGGAGGTGGCTCTATTATTCTCTAACTCGGAAAACATGCTTTCCTCCAACCTGTCCAAACACTAGTTGTCTAATACTTAGGTCCTACGTACTATTTTTTAAAAAAAATATCTTATTTATTTATTTGAGAGAGAGAGGAAGCACAAGCCAGGGGGAGAGGCAGAGGGAGAAGCACACTCCCCGCTGAGCAGGGAGCCCCACGTGGGGCTCAATCCCAGGATCCTGGGTTCATGACCTGAGCTGAAGGCAGATGCTTCACTGACTGAGTCACCCAGGCACCCGGGTCCCAGGCACTATTATAAGAGCTTTACCTTATCATAGTAAATAATCTGACAGTAGCCCTTCAAGACAGATACTAATGTCATCATCTCATTTTATAGATGAGGAAATAGAGGCATGGGGTGGCTAAGTGACAAGTCCAGGGTTACACAGCCGCTAAGAGACAAAGTGAGGCATCTGTCCCCGGTGGTCTGGTTCTGGAGGCTGAGCTCATGGTGTACTTTCTTTTGCTACAGATGGTAACATTGACCCCCCAAAGCATCATGCCTCCCCCTTTGTCCTCTCCCTGCCCCAACACACACAGCCCTGGCCTGAGACCCTGCCATGGCCTAAGGAAACTGGTCTGACAGGTCCCCACGAGGCTGTCTGGCTCAGTGCCGGCCCCTCCAGTGTGGCTCTGACACCAAGTGACAGGGAGGGAGGTTGGAGCAGGCTTATGGTGCTGGTGCCTGGAAGCTAGCTACTGCCTCCTCTTCTACCCTGAGTCCTTCCTGTCCAGGCAGGGGGGACGTCATGGGCAAGGACCCCTACCCATGCCAGCCACTTCTTTCCAACTGAGAACCCCTATGGTGACACTCAGTGTTATCAGATCAGGGACAGGGTCAGCCAAAGTGCAACATTTTTTTGCATTGTGTCCAGGTAATAGGCACTCATCATAAAATAGTGAAGTTTAATCAAGTTACTTAACATTTACTAAGTAGTTACCACAAGCCAAGCATCGCTTTGAGTGCTTTATATTATTAACTCATTTGACCCTCATAATTACCTTATAAGACAGGTATTATTATCACGAACCCCATTTTACAGATGAGGAAACTGAAGCACGCAGAGTTTAACAATCAGCCAAAGTCATACAACTGGCTGGTAATGGAGACCCGAGATTTAATTTGGGCATGTGGCTCGGGAGCCCCCACCCGACCGTATCTCCTGAATAGTATACCCACCCCCATCATAGGATATCCCCAGTACACAGGCACACCATAGGGACCCAGAGGGACTATGATAACAAATCCATGCAACCTTGTTTAACGCAATGTTTTCCAAACTTACTTGCCCATGGAACCTTCCCAAGGGCCGAATTTATCAGTCCATGGCCCAAAGTGGGAAGCACAAGGCCATGGAGGTGCCTGGGAGACCGTAATGTGGAGTGGCTTGAGGAGCTGTGCTTTGGAATCAGACAGGCACAGTGTGGATCCTGGTGCCCCTCTTCTCCGACTCTCAGGACAGGTCCTGTAACCTTTGAGCCTCCTCCTCCCCAGCTGTGAGGAAGGAGACAAAAACACGTCCTTCCAGGCCCAGCGCTGGTTACTCAGTAGGCTCTTGAATTTCTGAGCAGTTGTGTGACTCTAGGTCCGTTACCTCATCTCTTTGGGCTCCTGTTGTCCTTGGCAGATAGAGATGGATGCCTTCAGGAACCTTCCTCAGCTCTATTTGGCCAGAGCCCCTTTCCCTTGACCTTTATGCTTATTCCCTGGAACAGGGCAGGAAATGGCTTCAACCAGGCCTGGGGATCTGGGATGGGGGTGTGTGCCTAGCCGGGCCCTGCAGCAACAGCCCCTTCCCCTCCCTGATGTGCCCTCCAGGGTCAGAATAATACCAGGAAGGGAGCATAGGCTGGAGCCTGGGTCCAGGGCACCAAGGAGAGCTGGGGTAGGGGCCGGCCACCTGGGCCTTTTGACGTGGAGAACAACAAGTCATTAGCACTCGGCACTGTTTGTTCCGACACAGGGGGCTGGCTGGGTAGCATTCCTGCCCTTCCTCCTCCTCCTCCTCATTTCCTGTTGCTAAGTCTCCAAGGCTCTGTGTCTGGCACCAGGCTGGGCCCCATGACCCGGGCAGGGCAGGGATACCCTAGGGACACCTAGCGACTTCCGCCCAGCCCTGGGCCTGGCGTCTGTGCATGCCAGACCTCAGGCCTTTGCATGGCACACAGTGGGAAAGATGCCAGGATCAGGGGAGGGGGTTCTGGCCCCAGGCCTGCTTGCTCCCCAGCTTCCCAGCCAGGTCCTTTTCAGGTTCCTAAGTGCAGCTTGGAAAGCAGGAGACAGAGCTGGTGAGAAGGGGGAAGGGGGAAGGGGGAAGGTACCAGGTAGGTTCGGTGGGTGGGGTGAGACCAAGAATGTGAACACTTTAGAGCTTATGCACGGCTGTCTGGCTATCCCAAGCACATGTGACTAAGTTACACGGGCTCTCCACCCCAACTTCTGTTTCCTAAGTCAAAGAGGACAGACCCTCTCTGCTCCGCCTACTTTCCATCTGGTCCTCTTCTGTGTGGGATCAGAGGAATTCATGGAGCGCGACATGACTTTGTAACCTGTAACGTACTCTGCCTTTGGGAAGGCTCCTAGAGGGTCAGGCATCTCTGGATGTCCAGAGACATCCACAAATTCCAGCTTTCAGGTGGCAGAGAAAGAAGGGTCGTAGGGGCTGTGTGGCCCACATCCCAGGACACAGAGGCCCTAGGGGTCCTGGGCAGCTCAGTTGATACCAAGGGCTCAGAACACTTGTTAACCAGTGTTTCTACACAAATCCTTCTTCCAGAGCCAGGTGCCACCAAGGCTTCCTCACTCTTGCAGGCTTATGGGCTAGCAGCCGCATCTCAGAGAGCATGGCGGGGGGGGGGGGGGGGGGAGCTTCCAGCAAGCAGCCCGCCCTCTGCTTCACGGATGAGTAGTAATAGCGAACATGTACATACAGCTCTGTGCTAGGCAGTGCTTTAAACATTCAGTCCACATTAACTCACAGAGCCCTTCCCAAAGCCTCTGTATTGGTATTATGAGGGTTTTATAGATTTTATAGACAAGGAAACTGAGGCAAGGAGAGGTTAAACCATCTATTTAGGGTCACATTGCTAGTAAATGGAGGAGCAGGAACTTGAATCCAAGAGTCCCCAGGTCTTGCGGCTGGAAATGAACCCTGGCTCAGGATTAGGCTTTGTGACCCCAGGCTAGGAGCAAAGATACTCACTTCCTGATCTGTCACGGGCCTTTCTTACCTCCCATCCTCATGCTCCTGCAGCTCTCTCCCCTGCACAGGTGTGGCTTACCTGGGAACCTGGGCATACCTAGGCCCTGAGTAAGCAGAATGGGGATCTCATCTCTTGGGGTGTAGTGCTCATGTCTAGAAAGAAGACAAGGGTCTGGTTGTAGGGTGGGAACAGGTGGATGCCCGGTGCACAGGGATTTTCAGGGAGTATTAATTTCTTTGCCGACCGAGTAGCTAAGGTGCGTGTGTTTGGATCTGGAGACTGGGCAAGGGGCAAGAGAATCAGGGAGGGCTGAGATCCAAGAGCTGGCAGTAACGTGCACACCCTCCGTCCTGCCCTTAGACGCCACTCACGGACAGTGAGGAGTCCCTGGATTTCAGCATGAGCCTGGAGCAGGTACAAAAGCCCTGGGGGTGGAGCCCAGAAGGGACAGCAAGCCAGGGCTTCAGGGCCTGAGCTGGCTGAGCCCCTCCCTGTCCTAGGCGTCCACGGAGCGGGTGCTCAGAGCCGGGAAGCAGCTACACCGACATCTCCTGGCCACCTGCCCAAACCTTATCCGAGACCGGAAGTACCACCTTCGGCTCTATCGGTGAGTGGAAGCCTGGGCTGCCTCCTTGCCCACCCCCAGTTTCTCTCCCTTTTGCTGTACTTCAGGCCTCTGGGTCTCACCCTGCTGCTAGCCTAGAAAGGCACCTTTCTGACCGCAAGTTCCCCCTTCTGCCTTCTACCCTCCTGCCTTTTCGTTTTCCCTCTTCTTCCCTGTCCCCCTAACTCTCATAGGCAATGCTGCTCTGGCCGGGAGCTGGTGGATGGCGTCTTGGCCCTGGGCCTTGGGGTCCATTCCCGGAGCCAAGCTGTGGGAATCTGCCAGGTGCTGCTGGATGAAGGTGCCCTTTGCCACGGTAAGCCTGAGCCCGGGGTGGGGTCCTCTGGCCGGGCAGTCCTGGGGAGCAGGCATCTGGGGGGGAGCCACTGGCAGGTGTTACAGTGGGGGCCTTGTACCCACATGGCCTCAATTTGTTGCCTCCCTCACACCCGGGCCTCTGCCCTGCAGTGAAACACGACTGGACCTTCCAGGACCGAGATACGCAATTCTACCGTTTCCCCGGGCCAGAGCCCGAGCCCGCGGGTGTCCACGAGCTGGAGGAAGAGCTGGTGGAGGCTGTGGCCCTGCTGTCCCAGCGGGGGCCCGACGCCCTGCTCACCGTGGCACTCCGAAAGCCGTGAGTCGGGTGCCCTGCAGCCCACAATCCCCGGCCTCGCACGGCTCTCAGACTCTGTGGTCTCTCAGTTTCATCTCTGAGAGGTTCCCTGTCTTCTTGCTGTGTGGTCTGGAGCCCTCTTCCCCACCTCTGAACCTGTTTCTTCCTTTGTAGCTGTAGGCGGGAGGCACCGGGCCTATGAAGACCCTGCGTGCTCAGGGGTGGCGGTGGCTGGGATGGGGGTGGGCGGGCACGTCTGGATTCAGGTCCCGGTTCCACGGGTGACTCGCTGGGTGGCCTGGTGCCTCTCCATGCCAGCTTCCTCTTCTGTCAAAGGAGGAGCGCTGTGCCCACATCACAAGGGTTGTCACAAGGGCAGGTGGACTGATGCATGCGAAGCACTCGGCCCTTGTCCAGCATGCAGTAGTGGCCGCCCATTACCGGTCACCATCACTGCTATGGCCGGCTGGCCCTGGCTGGAGCATGGTAGGCGGAGCGGCTCCCATGCCCTGAGGCCTATAGTCCATTGTTTGTTTCCCGGCCGCCCTGTGCCTGTAGCCCAGGTCAGCGCACAGACGAGGAGCTGGACCTCATCTTTGAGGAGCTGCTGCACATCAAGGCCGTGGCCCACCTCTCCAACTCGGTCAGTCCGCTGCCTCCAGGCTTTCCCCAGGACCTCCTTTCCCTGTGGACCCCTGAGGCCCCAACTGCTGGGCCAGAAAGGGCTTCCCTCCCCTTTGGCCTCTGGCTTGGAAATGTCCATCAAATTTCTGGTTCCCAGCATCCTTGTCTGAAAATCCTTCTGCCCCTCCTGGCTCATTTCCTCCCCTGGCTCTGTGTCCTGCTGAATCCCAGGCACCTGAGCTAGCTGCATTTCTGCCCCCCGGGTGCTTGTGTCCTTGGACCTAACCTCCCCGCTAACCTGGCTGCTGTTACCCTGGACTCACCCCACTGACCCTCCTCTCCCTGCCTCACAGGTAAAGCGAGAATTAGCCGCAGTTCTGCTCTTTGAGCCACACAGCAAAGCAGGGACTGTGTGTAAGTCAGACGGGGGGCAGGATGCTGGGCACCAGAGGGGCTGGACGTGGGAGAGGCCATGGAGAAGTGGAAGGGGGTCCCAGGTGGGTCTGATGGATGTTTCCTTCAGTGTTCAGTCAGGGAGACAAGGGAACCTCATGGTACATTATCTGGAAGGGGTCTGTCAATGTGGTGACTCATGGCAAGGTGAGTTCTCCCTCTCTTCCCTCTCCCCAGCCTCCTTGGTGGTACCCACTTCCCTGGTCCAAGCCATCATGGGCAGGACCTTAAATGAGCCCAACATTACCAATATCCCAGGTCTCCTCCTGCCCAGGGGTTCTCTCCACCATGGGTCTGCTCTGACGAGGGTGGGGAGGCCTGGCTGGGCTATGACCGAGACCTGACTACAGGGGCTGGTGACCACACTGCATGAGGGAGATGATTTCGGACAGCTGGCACTGGTGAATGACGCACCCAGGGCAGCCACCATCATCCTGCGAGAAGACAACTGTCATTTTCTCCGCGTGGACAAGCAGGACTTCAACCGTATCATCAAGGTGCTGTTCCTGGGGATGGAAAGGGCAGGGGACACAGCAAGGACCCTTCTCTGGGGAAGTGGTAGGGACTAAGGGGCAGGGACCAGAGAGAGCCTATAAGGAGCCTGGAGAGGTAGGAGCTGGAAATCTTGGAGGTGATGGCTGGAGCATGGGCATGTGGGGAGGTCCATAGCACGTTGAGAAAGTTCAGTGAAAGCAGAGAACCCCAGCTTAGTATGGGAGACCATGGGGGTGGGTGGCTGCAGGGGGTGGCAGGCCACAGAGAGGTGGGGGACTAGGGTGTGAGGGGTAGCGTAGTGGAGAATGGGAGCCACAGAAGGAGGTGTGGAAGGGATGGGTGGAGGAGGGGGCTCGGGCTGCATGATGGGCAGGACTGGGAGAAGGGCACATTCAAGGTCATGGGCATTGAATGGGGTGGGAGAAGGAGTGAATGTTCTTGTGGGAGACTTGTGGGGCCCCAGGTCTGGCATGGAGGTGGAGGGAGATGGCCTGGAATGGGAGAAAGGACTTGTGGTGTCTACTGAATACTGGCTGTGGCTTGTTCTCCAGGATGTGGAGGCGAAGACCATGAGGCTAGAAGAGCATGGCAAAGTGGTGTTGGTACTGGAGAGAGCCTCTCAGGGCGCTGGCCTCTCTCGCCCCCCAACCCCAGGCAGGAACCGGTAACACACCTGCCATGCTCCTTCTGCACACCTTCTTCCACCTTCTCTCCTTCTGTTTCCCAGGCTTTACTCCATTCCCCCATGTCTTACCCCTGATTGCCGACCTCCCGGGGTGGGGGCAGGGGGCATCCGGGACCAGATGCACCCCCAGAGCTGACTTTCCCTCCAACCCCAAGGTGGGACAGAGCTGGCAGATAGGGAAAAGTGATGTGATTCTGGATGTCTGTCCAGATGTGGGAAATGCTATGGATTGGCTGTTTCTGCTAGGTATACCGTGATGTCTGGCACCCCAGAGAAGATCCTAGAACTGCTGTTGGAGGCCATGCGACCTGATTCCAATGCTCATGATCCAACAGGTAGGGGCAAGAAATAATCTGTCTGCCATGTGACTCATTGGGTGGTCAGTGTAGTCTGGGAGATGGCCAGGCGCCCTGAGTGTGACATCACTGTGTGCTGGGTTGGCCCATTGGCCAGTCGGCAGGAAGTCCTTGTTCCTGTGCTCTTGGCTTGGGAGGGGAGTACCGTCACGAGGGCCGGGCCTTGCTGGGACACTGCCCGCTGCGGGACTGGGAGAAGGGAACTCCAGCTCCGCATGTATCTGTGCTCAGTAGACTTGATCTCTGAGGCTTCCTCCTGTTCCCCTGTCCCTTCCCTACAGAGACATTCCTCAGTGACTTCCTCCTGACCTACAGTGTCTTCATGCCCAGTGCCCAGCTCTGTGCTGCCCTCCTGCACCAATATCCTTGCAACCCCAGGGGCCAAGAGGGGTCTCTCACAGCAGGGCTGCGCTGAACCCTTCAAAATACCAGCCTCCTGCTCAGACCACCTTGTCATTGGGCCCCGGGCATCCTTACCCACCCTTTGCCTGAGGTATGGTGGGTGGCCTGGTCAGCCGTCATGGTTCCCTTGACTGGCACCCACCTTCCATGCGGAGCCCTCAGGGAGCAGGGAGCAGGAGCACAGCACCTACATTTGTAATAAGAGGCAGCAGATCCTGCGGCTGGTCAGCCAGTGGGTGGCCCTCTACGGCCCCATGCTCTACACGGACCCAGTGGCCACCAGCTTTCTGCAGGTACCGGGAGAGAGGCAGGGCTGGACTGGGTGGCCAGGGGGAGATGCATCTACCTCTGGGTCAATGCATCTTGGCTCCTCCCAGAAACTCTCAGACCTGGTGAGCAGAGACACCCGGCTTTGTGTCCTGCTGCGGGACCAGTGGCCCGAGAGACGGCGGCACCACAGGTAATGCTTTGGCTCTAAGTTAATTCTTCCCATGAGTGGCGGGTGGTGCCTCGGGGATGGAGAACACCAACACAAACGCATGGCTGGAAATCCAGGCTGCACTGCCTATGGCTGGGCACAGTTCCCCTCTCAGGGCTTCAGGCGCTGGTCCCTAAAACTGGGAGAGTGCCCGTCTCGTGGGGATGATGTGTTCCGGTGCCTTAGCGCAGAGCAGCCCCTTGCAGCTCTGTGAGCTCTGCGAGTGTTGGCTGTGGTTGCTCATTTGTCTCCTGCTCATTACACTTAGCCTTTCTTACCAGTCCTTCTGCTGCTCACCTCACGCCGTGCTCACGCATTCTCTTGCACCATGCAGGCACTCATGTGTCCTTCTCTGAGCATACCTGCTGTTCCCACTTCTTCTATTCTGCACATACTTATCCCGGAGCATCCTCGATGCCTGGGCTTGCCGTCCCTGTCCTGTGCATTTCCTAGAGCTTCTCTTGGCCTTCCCAGACATTCCCATGGGGCCAGGTGAGGTTCCGGGAGAGCTCACCTGCTTAGTCTGACACCTGGGGCACATTACTTTCTGGAACTCTCTTTCCTTCCTGTGCTGACCTGTAAAAATCCCAGAATGCAGTGGCTGAGTTTTGAGCCCCTGCTTTGCCCCCTCTAACTGGTACTTAGCAAGTCTACCTAGCTTGGAGCTTCTGCTGAGGGCAGATGGAATCCAGAGCCAGGCCCCCTACCACCCACCCCTGCCCCTGCCCTATCCTGCCTTGCCTGCCGGGGTCCCTCACTCACCACATCTCACTGCCTTTCTCACTTGTTCCCCAGGTTGGAAAATGGCTGTGGGAACGCATCTCCTCAGATTAAGGTATCTTCACGGACCGGCTCCTCTCACCTCTGTCTGGCCCCAGCTGCTTCCTTCCCCCTCCTTCAGCCCTGCCCGGGCCTGGGAAGGATCCCCATGCACAGACACACTCCTGGGGCTAGGATAGGTGTTCACAGAGCAGGAACTGTGTGTGGTGCTGGGGCCAGGCCTAGTGGGGCGACACAGAGGTCTAGGGTCACCCTCTACCCCTACCTCACCCCAAGGGGCTATTGCCTTTGAGAGGTAATCCATGTTCATAGAACCAGTTAGCATTTCTTGGGGGGTGAGGGAGGGAGGATGGTGCCTGAAGGCAGCCTCGGTAGCCCGGTGGCCCGGAGGGCTCCTGGGAGTCAGAGGTGGCCAGTACCATTCCCAGCAGGGGCCCACAGGGAGCAAAGGGGGATGAGAATGTGTGGCAGGAGCTGAGATTTCTTGAGGAATGGTCAGAGAAAGGGCTGGAAAGGTAGGATGGGGCCGGTTGTGGAGAGTGCTGCACTGGGAATAAACACCAGGCTCTCTGTGCCCAGTGGCCTGTGGGCCTCTCCAGCCCCCACCAGACTTTCACAGGCTTCTTCTCTTTTATAGGCAAATCTTGTTTCTACCTCAGGACCTGGAACGTTCTTTCTCTGGCTTTTGGCTTGCCTAGATGCTTATCTTTCTGATTTTAGCCAAAATGTTGGGTTCTCAGAGAGGCCCCCCATCTCCCTATCAAGAACTCCCCACCCTGTCCCCTGCCAAGGTGTCTTCTATGATTTTCCTCAAAGCCTTAGCACCATATGGGGTTGTTTTGTTTATCTCTGTTAGTGCTGGCCACAGTCTGCTAGAATACTGGCTTCTTGAGTGAGGGGCGGGACCTCGGTTTCCCCAGGGCTCCCACACTGCCTGGCTCATGGCAGGTGCTCAGGAACTAGTGTGGAGTCGCCCGCACAGGCCCTCTGCTAGGTGCTGTTGCTGCAGTAGGAGGGGCAAGCCAGCTCTGGCCGTGTGGGCTCACTCGAGGGACAGAGCTGTGGAACAGTGCCGTGATGCGTCCAGCAAAGGCAGGCATCTGAAGACAGAGAAGGGATGGGCTGACTCGGGGTCAGGATCAGGGAGCGTGACCACAGGAGCTGAGAGCTGCAGGATGAGGCGGTCAAGGCAGAAGAGGCCCACAGTCTGGTTCGACAGGGAAGGAAGTCACCTGTTCGGGACCCTGCAGGAGGGAGTGTGAGAGGGAGCCACCCAGGGAGGCCGGGGAGGCAGGTGGGGCCCACAGCATGTAGGACCCTGTGGGCTGTGTTGACAGGTTTGGTCCTTGTCCTCTGAATGTGATTCCTTGGAGGTGTCAGAGCCATGGGTTGACGAGGGTGAGAGTGTGTTTTGAGTAGGTCAGCTAAGGAGCCCGTG
>PITA01034288.1:0-11802 GCA_004023965.1 Spilogale gracilis | reverse complement strand
CCTCAACCCCCCTCCTTCCAAGTCCCTCAGTTTGTTTCTGTGTCCAAAGTCTCTGTTGTTACGTTTCCCTCCCTAGATTACCCTAGTTCCCATTTACTTTCCTTCTCCCACTGTCCTCCAGTTTACCCCTCATGCACCGCAAATAAGTGAAACCATGCGATACTTGACTTTCTATTCTTGGCTTATTTCACTCAGCATAATCTCTTCTAGTCCAGTCCATGTTGCTACAAAAGTTGGATATTCATCCTTTCTGATGGAGGCATAGTATTCCATTGTATATATGTACCACATCTTCTTTGTCCATTCATCTGTTGATGGGCACCTTGGCTCTTTCCACAGTTGGGCGATTGTGGCCATTGCTGCAATGAACATTGGGGTGCATATGGCACTTCTTTTCACTACATCTGTATCTTTGGGGTAAATGCCCAGTAGTGCAATTGCAGGGTCATAGGGTAGCTCTATCTTTAATTTTTTAAGGAATCTCCACGCTGTTTTCCAAAGCGGCTGCACCAGTTTACATTCCCACCAACAGTGTAAGAGGGTTCCCCTTTCTCTGCAGCCTCTCCAACACTTGTTGTTTCCTGACTTGTTAATTTTGGCCATTCTGACTAGTGTAAGGTGGTATCTCAGTGTGGTTTTGATTTGAATTTCCCTGATAGCTAGTGACGCTGAACATTTTTTCATGTGTCTGTTAGCCGTTTGTATATCTTCTACGGAGAAGTGCCTCTTCATGTCTCTTGCCCATTTTTGATGTGTTCATCTTATTTTTGGGTGTTCAGTTTGAGTAGTTCTTTATAGATCTTTAAAAAATCATTTGATCGCATAGAGAGATGCAGAAAAAGCATTTGACAAGATCCAATGTTCATTCATGATCAAAATCCTTAGAAAACTAGGAATAAAGTGGGGTTTTTTCAACTTGATAAATAACATCCACAAAAACCTACAGCTAATGCCATATTTAATGGTGAGATTATAGATGATATGTCCCCCAGATCAGAAACAAGGCAAGAATTACCCCCCTCTTTTTAAAATATTTTATTTATTTATTTGTGTGAGAGAGAACAAGGGGAGTAAGGGGCAGAGGGAGAAGCAGACTCCCCGCTGAGCAGGGAGCCCCATGCGGGGCTCAATCCTGAGACTCCAGGATCATGACCCAAGCTGAAGGCAAATGCTTAATTGACTGAGCCACCCAGGTGCTCCAAGAATTTCCCTTCTCATCAATTTATTCAACTTTATCTAGCTAATGAAATAAAACAATACAAAGAAATAAAATGTATGCAGAATATTTAAGTATTCCTTTGGGAAGGAAGAAACAAAATTGTCACTGTTCACAGATGACATGATTGTCCATGTAGAAAATCCCGAAGACCAAAACAAAAACTGAAACTAGTAAGTATTATAGAAAGGTTGCAGGATACAAGGTTAAAATACCTAAGTCAATGGCTTTCATACTTGTAAGCAATGAACAATTGGAATTTAAATTTAAAATACAATACCATTTACATTAGCACCCCTCCCAAAATGAAATACTTAAGATTAAATTAACAAAATAGATACACAACTATATGAAGAAAACTACAAAACTCTAATAAAAGAAACCAAGAAGATCTAAATAAGTGGAGAGATGCACCACCTTCATGGATAGGAAGACTCAGTATTGTTAAGATGCATGCCCAGATCCTAGAACAGGGACAGGCATGTGGTAAGCCCCACACAAATAATTATTGAAAACAACGGAAGAGCAAAGTTACCTGCATCAATCATCTTTGTCCTACCAGTGCCTGGGAAAGACAGGTCAGAAACAGTTAAAAGAAAAGATGCAGTCAACAGTAACAAGTGTTGTGACCCTATTTCCTCCAAGCCTGGTGGTCAGGTAAACAATGCTCTATTAGTAATATAAGTTAGAACAGACAGAACATTTTTCAAGCTTGCAGGAGAAAAAATCCTTTGCAAAATTGCATTAAGGTCAGATAATTGCAAATGTGGAAATCAATGAAAATAAAAACACTATATATAAAAACTTCTGTTGTACAGCAAATTCAGACTCAGAGAAAATTAACTGTCCATTTTTTAGTATCATATAATTACATTTATCTGATTATAAAATATTGTGCTCTTATGGTTTGCAGAAAACAGGAAAGAACAAACAAGAAAATAAATACTGTGGATAACCACTGATAACATTTTTGTATATTTTCTTTTTTTTCTATGTAGATTTAGATATATATTCACAGAGATACTTATAAGATTTTTGCTTAATTTGATTTGTAATTCAGAGAGAATGAGAGAGAATTAGATGAGAATCTTGTACCCTACTGATTTGGCAGAAACTTAAGACAATCATTATGAGAAGAAACTATGTCCTCGTACGGGCTGCTAGGCATATGGGAAAATGGATAAAGCAAAGATTGTCAAAGATTCATGAAGTATGAATGCTTCTTAATAATTAGTGTGAGAAATGATGAATTTGTATCACTTTAGCCTTTTAATTTAAAAATTCTATTCTTAAAAAATCAAGTAAGTCAAATAAGCATTAAGTTTAAAAGCATAAGATCTTAAGGTGTGTTTAGTTGCATGAAACAGAAATTCTAGCTTAAGGACAAAATGGAATTATGTAAAAATGGAGATCCTCACGGAAATTAATGGTGAGGAATAAAGTGAGGCCCCAAGGGGCTGGAAGAACAAAAGCCACCTAGATTCTCTTCTTCTTCTCCTGGGGCTCCATGGTCCCTAATCTCTGTTTCAGTCTGCCCATCTATGTCTTTTTCCCTACCAACCTCCACAGCTCAGACTGGCATCCTTTGTTCCTTAATTTCAGTTTGTGTATGACTTCACTGGTGTCAGTATTGGCTCATACATACTCTGACATTGGAGCTCAACTCTCTACAGCCAGCAATCACAGTCATTGGGTCTCTTAATTGCATTTCGAGTGAGTAAGACTATAATGGTTAATGCTACCTTTTGGAAGACCTGTGGTTGCATCAGTCAAATATCAGTGGCTAAGGAAATGAGGTAGGGTCATATGGGCAAGCGGATTACTGGCAAGGATGATAGCAACTGAACCCCAAAGGAAGAAAGAAAAGAAAAACTGAGGGACGCATGGGTGACTCAGTCATTAAGCGTCTGCCTTCGGCTCAGGTCATGATCCCAGAGACCTGGGATCGAGCCCCTCATCGGGCTCCCTGCTCAGCAGGAAGCCTGCTTCTCCCTCTTTCACTCCCCCTGCTTGTGTTCCTTCTCTCGCTGTGTTTCTCCCTGTCAAAAAAATAAATAAAATAAAATAAAATAAAAAAATAAAATAAAATAAAATAAAATAAAATAAAATAAAATAAAATAAAATAAAATAAAATAAAAAAAGAAAAGAAAATGGGGTGCCTGGGTGGCTCAGTTGGTTGGACGACTGCCTTCGGCTCAGGTCATGATCCCGGAGACTGAGGATGGAGCCCCACGTCAGGCTCCCTGCTCGGCGGGAAGCCTGCTTCTCCCTCTCTCACTCCCCCTGCTTGTGTTCCCTCTCTGGCTGTCAAATAAATAAAATCTTTTAAAAAAAAAAGAAAAGAAAAGAAAGAAAAGAAAAAATAAGTAAATGACAAAATAAAGAAACCTAAACTAGGAAAGCTAATCAAAACCAAATTCAGATTAACAACATTAAAACCAGAAAGCTGATATAACAACCAATATAAATTTATTTTAAATTATAAAGGCATATTAGGACAAATTGTTAGATAATTCAAAACCTCAATAAGAATGGGGGAAGAAAACAGTCTTTAAAAACATAGCATTCCAAGCTTGATGCAAGAAAAAAATGAAAAAACATTGTTAGGCTTAAATAGAAGATTATTTACAAGGGTCATAGAGATGTGCTTCAAATTATTCCTAATGCAAGTGATTTCTTTTTGCTATAACTGTTCCAAAACAAAGAAAAGAATTACAGAATGCCCATATTGATCTATGAGGTCAGAAGGATACAAGGCCTAAAATTTGATAAAGACATTATAACAAAATAAAATCTATACCAACACAATATCTGAATGTAGATGAAAGTTTTGAAATAAAGTATCAATAAATCAGCCTTACATTACAAGAATAATATACCAAAAGCATGTATAATTTATTGCAGCAAAATAAAGGCGGTTTATAATGAGGAAATCTGTTTTTTTAAAGATTTTATTTCTTTGTTTGACACAGAGAAACACAACTAGAGAGGGAACACAAGCAGGGGAGTGAGAGAGGGAGAAGCAAGCTTCCTGTGGAGCAGGGAGCCCGATGCAGGGCTCAATCCCGGGACTCTGGGATCATGACCTGAGCCAAAGGCAGACACTTAATGACTAAGGCATCCAGGGGACCCAGGAAATCTATTTCTATCAGCCATACTTGGCATAACATATGCTGTTCCAGAAGATCATAATAGTTCTTAATATTGCCTATTTTATTATTTATGCACATATTCAATTATAAGTACAATTAATAATCATATTCCTACCAGATACAACACTTAATGAACCCCGGAAAAAAATTCTTATGAGGCAGTGTTGCCGAGGCAGTGTTGCCTGTGAGTAAATACAGATTTCAAGAGTATAAGAAAATTCTGTCAAAAGTCCATTCTTGTGGCAGTCACAGAACCACATAGAATAAATCCTTTTAAGTTCAAAATATGTAAAACATTTATCATTATATACTGCAGAAAGGCTAAGTCTTGTTTTCAAATATTAAGTAAATAGGCACTCAAAATGCATTAAATTCTTTTAACTAGTCACTTCATTGCTAGTCTTCTGTGAATATCAATGTTTAAAAGTTAATAGAAGTAGTTTTCATGTGACCTCATTTGGCCATTATAAACTTTCATTTCACCCTACTTGGCCCTTGTAAACTTTCTCACTACTTAATATATGCATAAAGGTGATATACAGAAACAGGAAAAGGACAACAAAAGCAAAAACCCAAAGAACATCAAAAGAAAGAGAATAATAAATAAAATATATGATAAAGAAGCCTAAGCTAGTACATTTAAGTAAGAGCAAATGCACATCCCTTCAATAGGTAAGCAAGAAACAACGTGGCTGTCTCAATAGGTGATACAAAGCCTTTGAAACAATCAAACAGCTATTCCTTATGTTAAGAATTCTAACAAAAAGAACAAAAATATCCCCTTTTTATATAAAAAGTGATACACATCATATACAAAATCCACACTGTATACTTCATGATAACTGTAAAAACATATCAACTCTAAGCACAGAACAATTATGCCAAATAATCTTTTAATAATTTACTATTATTGTGGGAGTTTTAGATAAAGCAATAAGACATGAAATTGAATTTCTTGAAAGGATTGGTTCTCAGGCTTTGGCAAAGATGGAGTATATTGGATTGAAATAAAACTGATGACAATAAAAATGACAACAATTAACACATGTAGTTCTTATTTACTGAATTCTTGTGATACACCTATGGTCTAGAATTACTATCATTCCCATTTCAATTACTATCATGCCAATTTCACTGAGGAAATTGGCCCAGAAAGGTTAAGTAAATTCGGAAGGGCTCTACAACGAGGTAGAGGTGAAGCTGGGATTTGGAGCCAGGAAGTCTGGGTCCCAAAACTACACCCTCCATGAATTCTGCAATCTACCAGATGCTGGGCTAAGCACCATATGGAATCCTCTCAACAACTCTGAGAAGTGGATTATTCTCCCCATTATAGGCTGTGGCAGCTGTGCAATAAAATATAGTACATAAATTCAACAGACTTTTGTGAAACTCTTAAAACTGTAATTACAAAAATGTAGCTACATAGAAAGATTTTGATAATAAATTTTGAAATAAAAGGTCAGATTATCAAACCGTATTTCTGATATAATTACAAGTATGAAAAATATATCCATTTGGACAAAGCCTGAGAGTGACTGAACTAAAATGAAGGTAGCTGTTGGAGCAGAGTAATGGGAGGATGGGTGATATTTTTTTTCTTTACCAATTATCCATAATGAACATCTAATAAACAAGCCAAGGCTGCAAAAATGACATGTAAGTGATGAAAATAGAAAATACTGTGATGATTTGTGTTGAAATGTCTATTAATGCATTGAGTCAGAGTAAAGAGGTTTCTAATTATGGAATTCCAAGTGTAAATCAGACTACAGTTAGGATAGATAGTGGAGAGGATGGGGGGGAAAAAGAAATAATTACCCATGCAAGCAACTGCTTCCTCTGCCACTCAGGGATCTGCTTGTCTTTGCTCAAAGCAATCTCATTAAATCACTGTGTCCAGCTCCCTAACCCACAGCAGGACTGCACCTGAAGTAAACCAGATGGATTGGGAGCTCTCTGGCCTCCAGCATTCAAAGCCCACTTCACTGTTGGCAGCCAAGCTGTTGGCCACTAGTGTTTATACTGAATTGTTCATACACGATAAACTTAGGAGTATTCAATTCTACCCACCGGAAAGAAAGAAAAAGTTGGAGAGAAAGAAAAAAAATTAAGCATATTAAAAATACATTTTTCATGCAATAAGATCCCTAAATGTTAGTCTTCATTGAGCTTAACCAAAGACAACCACATTCCAAAACTGGAAGAAAAACACTGCTGCACTGGACATATGAAGAGTACTAAAGTATATGTTAAATAGTAATCATTTTTATCTTATGTCCTAACTTTAGAAATTAACCCCAGTTTAGGATGTAATTGTACAATATAGTCAAGAATAAAGTCAAGAGGAGTGCCTGGGTGGTTCAGTTGGTTGAGAGACTGCCTTCAGCTCAGGTCATGATCCCGGAGACTGGGGATCAAGCCCCACATCGGGCTGCCTGCTCGGTGGGAAGCCTGCTTCTCCCTCTCTCACTCCCCCTGCTTATGTTCCCTCTCCTGCTGTGTTTCTCTCTGTCAAATAAATAAATAAAATCTTTAAAAAAAGAATAAAGTCAAGAAGAAAGTAGAGATAGAGGAATGATTCAATTTGTAATCCAGGCAGCCAAAAATCACAACTAATTCCCTCAAATGATTTTAATCCTTTCTGCAAGTATAAAGCCTGGGTAATCACTCTTTTGATGCTGTATATAGTGTAGATGTTAAGGTAAAAACTACTCAGCTTCTACAAAAAAACTCTCCAAGTCAAGGTGGTTTACCTAAAGTAGAAGTTTATTCCCCACTTATATAACTATCCACACAGTCTAGATTGATGGGCAGCTGTGCTCCGTGAAGTCAGTCAGGATCCCAGACCCCTGCCGTCCCGTTGCTCTTCCTGTAGGACTTTCTCCTGGTTTGCACTGCAGAAGCTGGATTCACAGGCACATTAGCATTCAGATCTCAAGAAGGGAAAAAAATAGAGCCACATCTAGGAAAGACAGCCTGTCTTCACTGGAGATGACTCAGAAGTTATACATATCACTTCTGCTCACATTCCATTGCCTTGCACTTAGTCACGTGATCACAACTACCTGCAAGAGAAGTTGGGGAAATAGTCTCTGAACACACGTGTGCTCAGGAAGGAGTGAATAAATTTGGGGGAGAGAACAATGGAGTTTAGAGGGAAAGGACAGTAAATTTGGAAAACATAACTAAAAATCTGCTTCTTTTTTGGGAAACTGAGTTGCCATTTAAACCCATCTTCTGTCTGATCAGAAATTTATTAGATGATTTTCCTGGCCCACAGTACTGCCATGGTCAGGAAAACGTAATGGCCACTAGAGCTTCCCTATTCATTAACAGTGCCACTCCTGCCTCCACCCTTCATCAACAGATCAAAGGCTACAGTGATCTCCCTGCTTGAAACCTTTGTATGCAAAGTTCACACAGGAGTCATGCACTTATATATGTGCATGCATAAGCACACACACACACTCACACATGAACATGTTGATGGCAACCTATCAGAGTTTGCTTACAGATACCCTGTGCTAGTTGCTTCTGATTGGAGAGGAGAAAACCAGAAGGTTATCATCTATAGACTAAAGAGGGAATGTTTGCAGGGGAGTTGGAACTGGGGAAGAGTCATTGCATCTTCTGAAGTCACTACTGTATACTGTATTTGTGTGGGAAGGTCCTCTCAACATGCTTTAGTAAGAGCAGAAACATATTCCTCTTTCAGCAAACATAACCAACGGCCATAGAACACACATATCTCTCGGATTTGATGGGTGAAGACTCCTAGTAGACATGTGGCATGGACAGGAAGAAGACTGGAGCTGAGTGCTATGGAAGGAAACCTTCATGGCTGTTTTCTCAGGGACTTGTCATAAAAGAAGCAGAGACTGAGATCATGTGAATCTGGGTTGCAAACCCTTGCTCCGTTTCATGCTAGCTCTGAGGTCTCAGTGAAGTCATTTAGCCTTCCTTAATTTTCTCCTCAGCAAAAAAAAAAAAAAAAAAAAAAGAAAGGACAACCATGCCCAGCTGTCTGGTTAAACTGACTCTTTTTTTTAAAAAATATTTTATTTATTTGATAGAGATTTGATAGAGAGAAACACAGCCAGAGAGGGAATACAAGCAGGGGGAGTGAGAGAGGGAGAAGGAGGCTTCCTGCCGAGCAGGGAGGAAGTGGGATGTGGGACTCGATCCCGGGACTCCGGGATCATGACCTGAGCCGAAGGCAGTTGCTTAACCAATTGAGCCCCCCAGGCGCCCCTAAACTGACTCTTTGAATGGAGTCTGGAACTTCAGGTCTCAGTAAGTAGTTATTATTATTATTATTATTATTATTATTATTATTATTATTATTGCATCCTTTTTGTGAAGCTTAAATGAGATACCATGTGACCAAGCACCTTGGTCAGCACCTGACATGTAATAAGTATGATTCTCTTGGGTTAGAGCTCCTAATGCTCCCCTAGGTGACTTCACATTAGAATCTGAATCAGGAGGTTGCCCCTTGTTAGAACCTAAAGGTAAGCCTGAAGGGCCAGCAGTGAGGATGGATTGAAAATGGGGCAAAGGGAATGGGGAAAGCATTTGTTAAACATCTACTGTAAGTCAGGCGCAATAGTGTGTGCAGAGTCACTAGGGACCAGCTTTGTTGTCTGGATTTTACTCTGAGTTGCCCTTGCTGATTGGTTTCCTATGGCCGCTGTACCAATCACCACCAACATGGTGGCTTGAAACAACACAAATGTATCATCTTACAGTTCCTGAGATTAAAGGTGTAAAATAGGTCAGCAGGACCATGTTCCTTTCGAAAGTTCTGGGGTTATCTGTTTTTTGCCTTTTCTAGCCCCTAGAGGCCATCTACCTTCTTTGGCTATTAGCCCTTCCTCGTACCACTCCAACCCCCTTCTCTGACTCCAACCCTTCTGCCTCTTATAGGATCCTTGTGATTACACTGGGCCCACCTTCACAATCCAAAATAATGTTCCCATCTCAAGATCCTTAATTTAATATCTGCAATGCTCCTTTTTGTCATGTAAGGTAACATATTCACAAGTTGCAGAAATGAGAATGTGGACATCTGTGAGAGGTCATTATTCTTTCTACCTCACTTATTCATACAGTCTTTCTATGCAAAAACCCCATGAATCTCAGGAGTGATCAAGATGGATGAAGACCAAGAACAATACTTGTGTCCTCTAACATACCTATGCAATGTATACATCACAAGTAAAAATCAGAGACCAACAGTGAGTAGAGCTTAAAGGGCACTTAGTCTATAACTCAACAATTCCACTCCCAGACAGATCCACTAGAAGCTTTTGCACATGTGCTCCAGGACATGGGCTCATGAATCTTCTGCACAGCAACCTTTCTGCTTATGAAAAATTGGAAGGTGTTTTCCATGCAAATGGATTTAGAAATTCCCACCATGGAGCACCATGCAGACCTGGAAGACCCAAAGCTATCTAAAAGCCTAGCAGCCTAGAGGATTCTGAGAAACAGAACAAAGAACACAAGCCACAAGAGACCACATACCATATAATATCATTTTGTATAAGTGCATATAAAAGATTCAAAGAAATATTCAGTATTGCTTCAGAATACATAAATGGATGCTACAGAGCAAAAACTACACATGAGAAGGTAAGTCTCAAATTTAGGATATTAGTTTCTCTTGAGGAAGGAGAGGAAGGTGCTATTGGGAAAGAGGACACAGGAAGCTGGAAAACGAGCACAGCAAAGTGTTGATCATGTCACTCATTTTGTAGGGCTGAAATATTTCCTAGTAAAAAAATTTAAATATCAACCTTGAAATTTTTCAGAAAAATTGTAAATACTTTCATCTTTAAGACTCGAGGAGATGGGGTTTTTGACAAGGGCACAGAGATAGGGAAGACTTTGTTTCTGAAAGGTGCCCAACAAGGAGGCAGAAGAAGTCGCTATGTCAATGTACCCAAGAGGAAATCTGCAAGGCCAAGGAGAGGCACAGAGAAGAGAGTTTGGGGAAGAAAGAAGAGGTGGCATTGTTTTTGAAAATTATCAGCTAAGATTGTTTCTATTTAAAAAATCATAAGAAAACCAACTCAAACTGATTCAAAAATAAAGAAAACACATTGGCTCATATAATGGAAAAGTCCAGATATAGCTCTGGCTTTTGACCAGGCTTTCTCAACCGATTACTGACAAGCACCAGTGACATTTTGGGCCTGATGATTCTTCACTGTGAGGGCCTGTCCTGTGCTTTGCAGGAGGCTTAGCAGCATCACTGGCCTCTACCCCTAGAGGCTAGTAGTCCCCTCCAAGTTGTGACAACCAAAAAGGCCTCCAGACATCGCCAAGTGTTTTCTGTGTGTGTGGGAGGGGGGATGGGAGTGACAGAATTGCCACCTGTGTCCTCTCATTGAGGACCTGGTGTTAGAGAACGCTGACCTAGTGACTAAATGACATCACCAGGACCTGGTTTCTCACCATCAAGGCACATGCTTTCTATAGTCTTGGCTTCATCCTAGGGTCCACGTGGTGATCCCCTGGCAGTCCCACATGCTCACCTTGTGGTGGCAAAATGGCTGTCATAATTCCAGACCTCACTGCTTCATACCTCGCTGTCCAGGCAGAGAGACGTTGTTGATTTGGGTCATCTGTACAGAAGAGAGACCACACGCAAAATCCCAGCTCATGTCTCCTCCCCCTGCTCTGCTCTGACTGGCGAGGTGCCCAGAGCTTAGCCAGTCCCCATGGTGAGAGGGACAGAGAAAGCGGATTGGTCTAAGCCCACAGGACCCACGGCTGGGGTTGGGATGAAGTCAGTTCCTACCAAGACACGTGGGTAAGGAGGCAGGTAGAGTGCCCCCCCAAAGTGTCTGTACATCGCTCCACAAGCAGAGCATATAGGCCTGGGGCTGTCCAAATTCTGCCAAGAGTCTGTCTAGATCCAGACAAAGGGGCTCCGGTGAGGAGATGCTATGTGGCAGAGACGCTGACAACCAGAGGCTGAAGGGTCTGCATGAAAAAGAAGTGCCCCCGCCTGAAATCCCCTGCCTTCTCCCCATCCTGCCTGCCCGGAGCCAGACTTGGAAAGGATCGGAAACCTCCAGTTCAGCAGGAAAACAAGGAGAAACTCTGAGCTTGAAGCTGGACAGAGATCCTGCCCTTTCTGCATGGCAAAGGACCTCGGTAGTGGGCCAAGCTGGGAGGGGCGAGGGAAAAGCTGGCATTAAAGCAAGTTCAGAATTTTTATTATCTAGAACTAGACCATTTTAATTACTGAACTGAGACTGTATTTGTGGTTTAAAGTGACCAGAGATCCTTTTATTACTGAACAACCAGGAGAAAATTATGGGCCCTGCCTGAGCAGAGATTTCATCCTCCGGCAAGAAATGGTCCTCACTGCATACATTTTAAGGGGAGAATGGGAGCAAAAATAAAACCACGCTTCGGCTC
>PITA01034287.1:0-11791 GCA_004023965.1 Spilogale gracilis | reverse complement strand
TTCATTCCTCAGATTTGGGAAATTTTCATCCATGATTTGTTCAACAATATTTTCTAGGCTTCTCTCTCTCTCAATTCCTTCAGGGATTCCAATAATTCTGATATTGGAGCGTTTCATGGCATCATTCATTTCCCTTATTCTGTTTTCTTGGGATTTTAGCTGTTTGCTCCAAGACTTCTCTTGCTCCTCCTTCTTATTCTGTGTGGCTTCTAAATCACTGATACAATCTTCAGCTTCACTTACTCTGGCTGTTAGCATATTTAAATTAGATTGCATCTCATCTAAAGCCTTTCTAACCTCAGCTTTCACTTCTGTTACTATGGCTTCCACTTTGAGACTAATGTTCTTTTAAATTGACTATTGCTTGGACTATTGCTGCCCTGAATTCCATATCTGTCATATTGTTTATGTTCATTTCCAGTAATTCTGTGACCGAGGTTGCAGTCTCGAGGTTCTTCTTCTGTTGGGTGTTCCTTCTCCGAGTCATTGTGGCGAGGAGTGCTTCAGGGGGTGTATGGCTAGATCTATCAGCTACTATCTAGGTGGATTGGTCGTTGGAAGGTTTTGGAGCAACCAGAGTTCACCACCGAAAAGGGAGGAGAAAGAAAAAAGAAAACGGAAGAGAGGATGCAAGAAAAGACACCCCTGCCAGAGTGGGGCCCTGTGATAGGATTTATATCGTACAAAGCTGTTGCAGGGTAATGAAAAGGGTATCAAGGGTAAATGAAGAGATCAAAAAGCGAAGCCCAACCTATATGACCCCCAAGACCAGTACTTATATAATATAGAAGCAAAAACAACTACACAGACACACTGACAAACTAGAGAGGGAAGGTGAGGGCAGACACTCCTTGTGGGCAAGGAATGCGTTTCAGACGCTCCCGAGTTTGTCTTGTTGTTATTGTTGGAGGAGCCCACTTTCAAAAGATATAGGGGGATTAGAACTGGTTGTATATAGGGGTAGTATTGAATAGGGGTGTGGGATTGACTTGAAGCTTGTATCTACATGTACACGTAAAAGAGAGAATAATGGAAAGAGGAGAGAAGAAAGGGAAAAACAGAGAGCGAACAGGGAAACAAGAGGCAAAAACAAAAGCAGAAAATACAGGGGTGTGTTTGAAAAAATTTCAGGGTAAAAATGAGAGAAAAATAAAAAAAATATATAAAAAATAAAAAAGAATAAAAAAATAAAAAAAATAAAAAATGTTATGGGGTGTTGTATTGGGTATCACGTTGTGATTAGAAGGGGGCTAAAAATTGAAAGAAGAAAAACTGTGAGAATGTATTTTTAAGCTTAAAGTGGAAGCTTTAAAAGTAAAAATAGAAAAAAGTTTAAAAAAGTAAATGAGGTGGAAAACTGTATCAATGAGTTGTAGAGCTTTTGGTACTTGTCAGTGCCAGGAGTTTAATAAATTGCCTTTCCCCCGATTTGGGGTTTTGCATTGGAATGTTGTCCTCCTGAGCTTCTGGCTTGCTTTCTGGGGGCGGGGCGGGCCGTTCCCTTTCAGTCCTTCTACCTAGGCTGAGTCTCTCCGCCCCCTTGCTAGGGGCTGGTCTCAATGGTAACCAGGTTATCAGGTTACAATTCTCTGGTGGAGGAGCGTTGTTCTTTTACGTCTTTTTTCAGCTGTTGAGGAAGTCAGGTCGGAGCAAGATGTCTGCGCCCAGACCTCCCTCCCAGAGAGAGCCTCTACATAGGGAGGGGCTCTTTCCAGCCTCCCGGTTGGCAGTCTGTCACAGCCGGGCTGGTGCAGACGTTGTATTGATTTCTACCCCCGCCCCCGCTTGTCGTTTCACTTCCGCACCTGGAAGCCACAACTCCTTTTGGATCGCGCAACTTTGTCTGCGCCCCGGGACCCGCAGCCTCTCCGGTCCCACCCAAGTCTGTAAAAATGCCTTCCCTGTGGGGGTCTGCGTGTGGCCCACGGTGTGGAGAGAAACGGGAGAGAAGGGCAGCGGCGTAAAAATAGAATCCACTCCCGCTCCTTTCCCGGCAGCCACGGCGCCTCCGGTGGCGGTGGCGCGCGGGGGTGCCAGGTGGCGGGAAAAGAAAAAAAGATTTTAAAAAGTCTCCTTGCCTTGCCCCGGGCTCCCGATTCAGGCCGTAATCTGCTGTTATTCCTCACTCACAGAGCACTTCCGTTTTGGGGTATTTGTTTTCAATGGTTCAGCTCTGCAGGCTTCCTCCCCCACTCCCCTGTCTTTGGGGGCAAGCCTCCAGACCCTCTTATTTGTTTCTACCTTTTTGCCGATGTTCCTTGTCTCTCGTGGCGGTCCAGAAGTGGGAAATATCACATTTCAGGCTGATGTTCACAGTGGTGTTGTAGTGGCTTTTTTTTTTGCTGGAATTCAGCTCTCTTCAGGGAATTCCCCGAAATGTGGTCACCTGGCCTTCCCGGTTTCTGTGTTTTTATTATCAGTTTATCCCCAGATTTTCTGATAGAAGTAAAAATTGCCTCTGAACATTTGTTCTGTTTTATGTTTATCTTGGAGAATTTCATCTGAGTCTTCAAGTTCTCCTGTTCCAAGTTGATGTTTCTTTAAGCCTGGTAGATAGCTGTTATTTAGAATTTTCCCTTCATCATTATGTTGAGATTTTTTTTCCATTCCTTTCTCCTATGCAGGAATTCCCATTTTCTGAGATCCTACATCTTTTTCTTAGCTTACTCCCTCAATTTGGTAGAGCATATCCTTCAGGAAGTTCCCGAGAAAGGTTAATAATTTAGGAGCTCAACTTTATGAAAATGTTTGTATTCTACCCTCACATGTCATTGATCATTTTCCTGGGTGTATAGATTTTTAGGATAGAATTTCCCCTGTAAACTCTGAAGGCATTTCTCCATTATCTTCAAGCTCCACTACTGCTATTGAGAAGTTTCATGTTACTCTAGTCCTCATTCCTTTGTACTGGAAGTTTTTAGATTCATCTTTTCATCCTGGTATTCATGATGTGTCTTGGTCAGATAAATCCTCCAATGGGATTTGTATTTCCTCCTACCAAATACTTGGACGGTATAATCAATCTGGGATTGGTCTGAATTAAATTCTTGCCTAGATGTAAGTAGTCTGAATTTCGGCCACAAACCACAGAGAGCTAACCTATGATTGAGCTGCAGTTCCTCCCCTCTCTACTCCTGCCCAAACTGAAATAGTCAATTTTCCATTGAAGGTAGTTTGGAGGTTTATTTGTAATTTTCCGTTACCCTGAGGGTTTAGGCCTTGGGAATCCTAGAATTCTGGTGGGAGGAGAATCTGCTATTAGACATCTGACCCTGGAGTAACCTTGGGCTCTTTGCTCCCATTCTCCAATATGCTGTGAAAATCAAAGTCTGCACTGACTGGTTTGACAGATGCTCTCGGGATAACAGTGCACCATTTACCTCTCTCAGTGCCTTGTTTGAGATTTGCCTACTTTTTTTGTTTGATGTTTTTTTTTAGATGATTCAAAAAATTACATTTTGTCCAGAAGTTGTAGTTATTTCCATCAGTCTCGATACCTATCTTGTCATATTCCTGGAAATGGAAACCTATATCACTTTTCTAAGGCTCAGTTTCCTCATCTGAAAAAAAAATGAGGATAATAGGAGTGTCTACCTCATAGTATTTGAGCAATAAATGAGATTATTAGTGTAAAGCTCTTAACCCTGTGTCTGGCACCCTAATTAATGTTTACTTCTGTTTTTGTAACTGGTATTCTCAGAGTCTAAACATGAACACTCTACCTTGCTATTTTTATACATGATGCACTAATGCCAGGGGATGAAGATGTGAAGGATCCGAGGTCTTAATAAGTTGTATATTTATTAAGAAATATGATTCTGTTGGGGGCCTGGGTGGCCCAGTCGGTTAAGCTTCTGTCTTCAACTCAGGTCATGATCCTAGGGTCCTGAGATCTAGCCCCACATCAGGCTCCCTGCTCAGTGGGAAGCCTGCTTCTCCCTCTTCCACTCCCCCTGCTTGTGTTCCCTCTCTCACTGTATCTCTCTGTCAAATAAAATCTTTGAAAAAAAAAGAAATTAGCTCTCTCCATTTCAAAAGTTTTCATTTCAAATGAAAACCAAGGGATTAAACAACATTAGTAGCCTAAATATTAATTGAGAAAGGAGATTTATTGAAGTGAAATCCTTAATTTGTACATTTCTTGAGGCAATAGAGCTTAAAAATATCCCCGCTTCCCCTTTATCATATATGACTCAAAAGGTATATGAAATGGAGGATTTCTCTTACAGCAAACTAGGCTATGCTCAGATTCTTTTAACCAATTTTGTATTGCCACAGAAACTTGAATTGCATAAAGTAGGTCCTTTTAAAGTCCACAGATATGTTCATTCTAAGAAGTTGTCCTTCTTTTTCAAACAAATTTCCATCTATTGCCAAGTAGCTCTTGCAGAAAATCAGCCTTCTGGTGGTTGACCTGACCCTGGGGTCTCAGGGACATTTCTTTAGGAGGTGCATTGTGATATTCTTCACAGCCAGCATGGTCTCTGTACAGGTGGGTTTGATGAGCACTTCTGGAAGTAAAAATCCAAAGTGTCCAGTGTCACGAAGTTCAAAAGCAAATGTGTAGGGTATTCCGTTTTTGTAGGCCCAATCCATTGAGCTACCAGAGCTCACATCTAAAAGTTAAAAACAAAACGAGCTTCACTGAAGAGTCTGCATAATTTTCCAAGTTTATCTATAGTACCTTGTTTACTGGGTTATCTGAAATCCTTCTAATTAAACATTGTTTCAACAAGAATGGTTTAACATTAGTTCCTTGGCATTAGGCTCATGGAATCTAAAAATCTGACCCACCATTGTCTTGGAGGAACTAGTGTAGGTAGTAATGCTTTTCCAGTGTGATGACCTCAAAATTTCTCAGCCTCAATTCCAGTAACATTTATCTCTGCCCCTACTTCAGTCACCCATAAACAAACTGATCCCTGGCCCAGTTTCTCTGCTTTCACTCCTTGAGAGGGAGCTGAAGAAAGCCTTTGCTGTAAAATTACTGATGTCCTCTTTTGTTCTCAAAGCTGCAGTTTCCTTTTTCTAGATCTTCACTTACTGAACCTTTCTCAGGCTCTTGTAGGCCTGTTCCTCACTCCCCATGCCAATAAAATGTAATCATCCCAACACTTCCTCTACTGATATCACAATCCTCCAGCTGTCCTCCTTCCAGCTCAGAGGAGGAGCTCTTGCTCAGTTTTTTGTTTGTTTGTTTGTTTCTACAGGTGTCATCTTTTGATTGTATTCATCACTGTCTTCCTCAGTAGTGAGAGGGTCCCTTCTCTGGGACCTAGTTTCATTAATTAAATCACCTTCTCTTATATCTGCATTGACCAAAATGTTCAAGCACCGTTTTCATATGGCACTTGCTTCTTATGCTATATGCCATCCTTTCTTTCTTTGTCCTTTTGCTTTAGAACACAAAGAGAATCCATACACGTTGACTCTATATCCTCAACCACTTTCAATCTGGTTCTTGCCTCTACTTGTCTATGAAAACTTTGTTCTTGAAGATCACCAATGACAGCTGGCCTACTCTCCTTTCTTGCCACTTTCAACCTCTCAACAGCATTTAATGTAGCTGGTAATTTGTTGGCAATTTTTTCTTTCTGGCTCCTGTGACCTCACACGCTCCAGCTTTTCAGCACAGGTTGAAAGTACAGGCACTAGAAGCAGATGAAGGGTTTGGATGTATCAGACCCCACCTTGTCTGTGACTTGTCTGAACCTCATTCTTCTCTTTAGAAAAAGGGATGATTATACCTATTGCAGAGTGTCATTGTGGAAATTAAACAAAATAATGTGCTAGGATACATAAACCTTTATTATTTTGCATCTTTATACCCCAAGGTGCCTAGTATGTAGTTTTTAGCATAACAGGCTCTTAATAATTATAAATAAATCATTTGTAGAAGAATATTTATAGGGGCACCTGGGTGGCTCAGAGGGTTAAGCCTCTGCCTTTGGCTCAGGTCATGATCTCAGGGTCCTGGGATCGAGTCCCACATCAGGCTCTCTGCTCAGCAGGGAGCCTGCTTCCCCTTCTTTCTCTGCCTGCCTCTTTGCCTATTTGTGATCTCTCTCTCTGTCAAATAAACAAAATCTTTAAAAAAAAAAGAAAAAGAAGACCCTGCCTTTGGCTCAGGTCATCAGCTAAGCTCCTGGGATGGAGCTCCATGTCAGGCTCCCTGCTCATCTGGGAGTCTGCTTGTCCCTCTCCCTCTGTACTTTCTCTCTCTCTCTCTCTCTCTCTCTCTCTCTTTCTCTCTCATTCTTGCTCATGTAAGTAAAGAGAATCTTAAAAAAAAATAAAAAAAGAAAAATCTTTACAAACTTTTTCTTGAAATTAATATGATCCAGACTGATCTAAAGCTATTATTATTAAAAAAATTTCAGAGCATGTTCATCTGCTCATATAATACCCTGTTCATTTTATTTTTGCCAGGACAAGTTATAGATAAATTATCTATATGATAATAAATTATCTATATGATAATGAGCTGGCAATTAAAACGCTCTGAGTTTCTCAGGCTCCCCTTGCTTTGGTTAAGGACAGAAGGTAGGCTGTGGTTTCATCGTCCCTCTGGGTTAGAGTACATTGGAATTGCAAATAGTAGTCATAGAAGCCAAAGTCAGAGTCAATGTGTGCCAACAGTTACATCATGGTGATGTGACAGCCTCATTTCTATGGTAACAGGTTGTTCTTGGTAAATATAATACTATGACTGTGGCTTGATATCACACTGAAAAGGTAAATTGTAAGATTTTTAAAAATTAATGTTTAAACAATAAATCTTGGAACACTGAAAAAGTAAAATAAAATTTAAATTAAAAAATAATAAAACTAATATATAGTATATTGGTAATAATAATATGATTTTTAATAAATACTGTATTTCTATTTTCTGCATGGCACTACTGAAAAACAGTTATTATTTTTTTAACTTTTTATTTTTTCAGTGTTCCAAGATTCATTGTTTATGCCCCACACCCAGTGATCCATGCAATACGTGCCCTCAGGACCCACCACCAAGCTCTCCCATCCCCCCACCCCCTTCCCTCCAAGACCCTCAGTTTGTTTCTGAGTCCAAAGTCTCTCATGTTTTATTTCTCTCCCTGAATTACCCTACATTTCCTTTCCTTCTACTGTTCTCTATATTACCCTTTATGCACCACATGTAAGTGAAACCATGTGATACTTGACTTTCTCTACTTGGCTTATTTCACTGAACATAATCTCTTCCAATCCAGTCCATGTTGCTACAAAAGTTGGGTATTCATCCTTTCTGATGGAGGCGGAGTATTCCATATCTTCTTTATCCATTCATCTGTTGAAGGGCACCTTGGCTCTTTCCACAGTTTGGTGATTGTGGCCATTGCTGCAATGAACATTGGGGTACATATGGCCCTTCTTTTCACTACATCTGTATCTTTGGGGTAAATACCCAGTAGCACAATTGCAGGGTCATAGGGTAGCTCTATTTTTAATTTTTTAAGGAATCTCCACAATAAAAATAGTTCTTTTTTTAAAGCATTTTTTGTTGCCTTAAAAAAATATTTTATTTATTTATTTGACAGAGAGAGAGGGAACACAAATGGTGTAGGGGCAGAGGGAGAAGGAGAGGGAAAAGGGGTCTTCCTACTGAATAGAGAGCCTGATATGGGGCTCAATCTCAGGACCCTGGGGTTGTGACCTGAGCAGAAGTCAGATGCTTAACTGACTGAACCCCTAGACACCCCCTGAAAGACAGTTCTAAAAAGGTCAGCATGAGACCAATAATCACAGACTTTGAAAACAGTTCTGATACTTAAGACATTCCTTATAAGGAAAACTTATTTGATAAGCAATGTTAATTGGCAAACCAAACTTTTCTTAGAAGGCCAAAGAAAGTGAGTGGTTATGAATATAATAACTGGTAGGTTAAAGAAATCAAGGAGAAATTTGGTACCTCGTTGAAAACAAAATTGGACATCACTATTTATACGTACACATACAGCCTGTGTGTATGCATGCATATACATTCAGATATATAAGATTTCTTGCTAGACTTTCAAGTCATATAGTTAAAATTTTAGAGTTTGAGAGGCCATGAAAGATGATGTAGTGCTATTACTTAACTGTTGGGGAAATTGAAGCCCAGGATTAATAACTTGGCCAGGATTATATCCTGGTTAGTGCCAAAATCAGCATGAAAATCCATGTCTTCTGATTTTTTGTTCAAGTTCTTTCCATAAACCCAGTTGCTCTTTATTTCAATAAAATTTGAGCAAATAGAATTCAACAGTACATTAAGGGAATTATTCACCATGATCAAGTGGGATTTATTTCTGGGCTGTGGGGGTGGTTCAATACTCACAAGTCAATCAACATGATATGCCATATAAATTTAAAAAAAAAGGCTAAGAACCTCATGATCCTGTCAATAGATGCAGAAAAAAGCATTTGACAAAATACAGCATCCTTTTCTAATAAAAGCCCTCAATGAAGTAAGGATAGTTGAGACATACCTCAACATTACAAAGGCCATATATGAAACACCAACAGCTAATATCACCCTCAATGGGGAGAAATGGAGAGTCTTTCCCCTATGGTCAGGAATAAGAGAGAGAAATCCACTCTTACCATTACTATTTAACATAGTACTAGAAGTCTTAGCCTCAGCAAATGAGACAACTAAAAGAAATAAAAGGCACCCAAATTGGCAAGGAAGAAGTGAAACTTTCATTCTATGCCGACAACATGATACTCTGTGTGGAGAATCCTAAAGACTATACTGAAAAACGCTAGAATTCATACATGAGTTCAGCAAAGTCGCAGGATAGAAAATCAATGTGCAGAAATCTCTTGCATTTCTATATACCAATAACAAAGCAGCAGAAAAAGAAATCAAGAAATTGATCCCACCTACAATTTCACCAAAAACAATAAGATACCTAAGAATAAATCGAATTAAAGAAGTAAAAGTTGTGTACTCTGAAAGCTGTAGAACACTTATGAAAGAAATTAAAGAGGACATACACATAAAAATAGAAAAACATTCTTATACTATCCAAAGCAATCTACATATTTAATGTAATCCCTATCTAAATACCACCAACATTTTTAACAGAGTTAGAACAAAAAAATCCTCAAATTTATATGGAAAAACAGAAGACCCCAAATAGCAAATACAATTCTGAAAACAGGCACATAGATCAATTGAACAGTATAGAGATCCCAGAAGTGGACCCACAACTACATGGTCAACTAATCTTTGGAATAGTTTGTGGGACAGAATGTCCAATGGAAAAAGATAGTCTCTTCACAAATGGTGTTGGGAAAACCAGATAGCGACATGCAGAAAAATGAAACTGGATCACTTTCTTATACCACACACAAAACCAAATTCGAAATAGATAAAAGACCTAAATGTGAGACAAGAAACCAAGAAATCCTAGAGGAGAACATAGGCAGAAACTTCTTTGACCTGGGCTGTAGAAATTTCTTACTAGACATGTCACCACAGGCAAGGAAAACAAAAGCAAAAATGAACTATAGGGACTTCATCAAGATAAGAAGCTTCTGCAAAGTGAAGGAAACAGTCAACAAAACTAAAATACAGCTTACAGAATGGGAGAATATATTTGTAAATTACCTATCTGATGAAGGGTTAGTATCTAAAATCTACAAAGCACTTACCAACTTAACATCCAAAAAACAAATAACCCAGTTAAGAAATCAGCAGAAGACATGAATAGACATTTTTCCAAAGAAGACATCCAGATGGCTTACAAACCCATGAAAAGATGCCCCACATCTCTCATTATGAAGGAAATACAAATTAGAACCATGATGAATACTACCTCACACCTGTCAGAATGGGTAAAATTAACAACACAGGAAACAATAGGTGTTGGTGAGGAAGTGGAGATAGGGGAACCTTCTTGCACTGTTGGTGGGGAAGCACACTGGGGAAGCCACTCTGGAGAACACTATAGGGGTTCCTCAAAAAGTTAAAATAGAAATATCCCATGAGCCAGCAGTTATACCACCAAGTATTTACCAAAAAGATAAAAAAAATACAGACTTGAAGGAATACATGCACCTCGATGTTTATAGTAGCATTATCAACAACAGCCAAACTATAGAGAGAGCCCAATTGTCCATCAACTGATGAATGGATAAGGAAGAAGTGGTACACACACACACACACACACACACACACACACAAATGGAATATTAGCCATCAAAAAGAATGGAATCTTGCCATTTGCAAAGATACGGATGGGGCTAGAGTATATTACACTAAGTGAAATAAGTCAGAGAAACAAATACCATATGATCTCACTCATATGTGGAATTTAAGAAAGAAAACAGATGAACATATGGGAAGGGGAAAAAGGAAAAAAGCGAGAGGGAAAGAAGCCATAAGAGACTTTTAACAAGAGAGAAAAAACAGACCTGATGGAGGGAAGTGGGTGGGGGATGGGCCATATGGGTGACGGGTATTAAATAGGGCACTTGTGTTTTCCACATAGAGTATCATGTCATCTGCAAAGAGAGAGAGTTTGACTTCTTTGCCAAGCTGAATACCTTTTATTTCTTTCTTTTGTCTAATTGCTGTTGCTAGGACTTCTAACACTATGTTGAACAATAGTGGTAAGAGTGGGCATCCTTGTCTTGTTCCTGATCTCAGAGGGAAGGCTGTCAGTTTTTCCTCATTGAGAATGATATTCACTGTGGGTTTTCATAGATAGTTTTTATGAGGTCGAGGAATGTTCCTTCTATCCCTATACTTTGAAGAGTTTGAATCAGGAATGGATGTTGTATTTTGTCAAATGCCTTTTCTGCATCAAATGAGTGTACCATGTGGTTCTTCTCTCTCCTCTTATTGTTTTGTTCTATCACGTTGATTGATTTGCAAGTGTTGAACCACCCTTGCATCCCTGGGATAAATCCCACCTGGTCATGGTGGATAATCTTTTTAATGTATTGTTGGATCCTGTTAGCAAATTCAAAAGACTCTACCCCCAAACTCATACAACAATTTGGTAATGTGGCAGGATACAAAATCAATGCACAGAAATCAGTTGCGTTCTTATACACTAACAATAAAAATATAGAGAGCAAAATCAGAGAATCGATTCCATTTACTATAGCACCAAAAACCAAAAGATACCTAGGAATAAACCTAAAGAAGTTAAGGATCTGTACTCGAGGAACTACAGAACACTCATGAAAGAATTTGAAGAAGACACAAAAAGATGAAAGAGCATTCCATGCTCATGGATTAGAAGAATAAACATTGTTAAAATGTCTATACCGCCCAGAGCAATCTATACTTTCAATGCCATTCTGATCAAAATTCCACCAACATTTTTCAAAGCATTGGAACAAAAAATCCTAGAATTTATATGGAACCAAAAGACCCCAAATCGCTAAGGAATTGTTGAAGAAGAAAAACAAAGCTGGGGGCATCACCTTACCTGATTTCAGGCTTTATTACAAAGCTGTGATCACCAAGACAGCATGGTACTGGCACAAAAACAGACAAATAGACCAATGGAATAGAGTAAAGAGTTCAGATATGGACCCACAAATCTATGGTCAAATCATCTTCGACAAAGCAGGAAAAAAGTATCCAGTGGAAAAAAGACAGTCTCTGCAATAAATGGTGCTGGGGAAATTGGACAGCTACATATAGAAGAATGAAACTAGACCATTCTTTTACACCACACACAAGGACAAACTCAAAATGGGTGAAAGACCTCAATGTGAGGCAGGAATCCATCAAAATCCTGGAAGAGAACATAGGCAGTAACCTCTT
>PITA01034286.1:0-11796 GCA_004023965.1 Spilogale gracilis | reverse complement strand
GCAGCCTCTCCAACACTTGTTGTTTTCTGTCTTGTTAATTTTGGCCATTCTGACTGGTGTAAGGTGGTATCTCAGTGTGGTTTTGATTTGAATTTCCCTGATAGCTAGTGATGCTGAACATTTTTTCATGTGTCTGTTAGCTGAGGAAACTAATCTTCTTACAAAACAGCAGAGGAAACCCACAGTCCTTTTAAAAGTATTAACAGACACTCAAGGAAGAGCAAGCATGGGTTGCCCGGGTGGCTCAGGCATGAGTTTCTGCCTTTCAGCTCGGGTCATGATCCTAGGGTCCTGGGATTGAGCCTTGCATCCAGTTCCCTGCTCTGTGGGAGGCTTGCTTCTCCCTCTCCCACTCCCCCTGCTTGTGTTCCCTCTCTTTGTCTCTGTCAAATTAATAAATGAAATCTTTAGAAAAAGAAAAAAGGAAAAGCAAGCATATGAAGAGAACCAATATCATGAAATTTTCTAAAAAGATCAAGCTAAACAGAAAAATTGACATGAGAGGAAATAGAACTAATACAGAAAACAGAAGAGAATTTTTAAATATTCTCTAATTAATATACTCAGGTTATAAAATATTATAACCATAAAACCAAGATAGGTTGTCATGAGAAACATGAATAATCAGAGGATAAAACAACTCTGAAGGATTTAAATTATAATGAAAAAATTTACCAGAGACCCTAAAATACATAGATATGTATATATTATAAGGATGAGTTTTATATAGACCATGTTGAGCCTTATAAAGAGTGAACAGAAAGTAGAAGGGGGTTAGAAATATAAAAAAAATAGCAGCAGAGAATTTCACAATCTTTACATTGAAAGGACCTACTACATACTCAGCACAATGGATAAAATACCCACATATCTTTGTGAAATATCAAGGTAAAGGAGAATCCTAAAAATTTTCAGAAAGAAAAAATCATCCCCCAACAAAAGAATTGAATCAGACTAGCACTCTCCCTCCGTTAGCAACACTGGGTTCTAAAAGATAAAAGAGAAATACTTTTAACATTCTGAAAGAAAATGATTTTCAACTTAGATGCAATGCCCATCCTTATCAGTGAAGTGTGAGGGAGAGAATATTTTTAGACATGCAATGGTTCATAAAACTTACTTTCCATACACTCCCTTTTAGGAGGCTATTTGAAGATGTTTTCTAGTAATAATAAGGAAATAAGCCCAGAAAGAAAAAGGCATGAGACTTAGGAACAGTGAATCGAATTCCAAAACAGAAGGACGACAGTGTGGTTGTAAGATTAGAAAGCAACCCATCCAGAAGAGAGGAGGACAATGGGTGGGTTAGAAAGAGAAGTTTTTGAGGAAGTAGGGGATTCAACAGACTAGTGGAGTAATAGAAAATTAAAAAAAAATTGAAGATGTAATAAGGTGTAAAAAAGAAAGGAAGGCAATTAGAAACTTTAGGAAAAGCAAACATTTGTAAGTCATGGTCCCAATACAAAGTAAACTAATATGTGGCAATGTTTTCTTTTTTAAAGATTTTATTTATTTATTTGACAGAGAGAGAGATCACAAATAGGCAGAGAGGCAGGCAGAGAAAGAGGGGGGAAGCAGGATCCCTGCTGAGCAGAAAGCCCGATGAGGAACTCGATCCCAGGATCTCAGGACCTGAGCTGAAGGCAGAGGCTTAACCCTCTGAGCCACCCAGGTGCCCCTGTGGCAATGTTTTTAGTGTTTGATAGATCATAAGAAAAGAGAATCAATTTGACTGTGATGTTAGGAGAAGTCTCCTACTAAGTGACCCAAGGGTTTTGATTATTGATTTTAAAAGAAGTGAAACTCTAAGTTATTACTTGACTCATCAGTAAGTAATACTCACGCAGTCTTAATAAATGCTATTTCTTGACTTTCAGCTCAAAGTCAAACTATGGCCCAAGCACAGAGGTATTTGTTGTGGTTGATAAATGCTAGTGAAAATAGCTAGTGACAGTGAGAAAATGAAATTGTACCTGGCAGAAAGGAGAAGCAAAATGTAGAAATGCAAAATCCTCACTTTTAAAGTGAGGGGTCAAGAAATATATTTTTTAAAGATTTTATTTATTTATTTGACAGAGAGAAACAGCTAGAGAGGGAACACAAGCAGGGGGAGTGAGAGAGGGAGAAGCAGGCTTCCCACCGAGCAGGGATCCTGATGTGGGGCTTGATCCCAGGTCTCCGGAATCATGACCTGAGCCGAAGGCAGTCACTTAACCAACTGAGCCAGCCAGGCGCCCAAGAAATATTTTTTAAAAAATAGTTTGAGAGTTGTAAACAAGAAGCCATGGTCTTAAATAAATTATTCACATACCACTTAACGTTTCAAAGGTAACAAACAGGAGATTTTAAAATAATTATTGAAGCATCACATGTTGGAAGAAAAGAGAAGAGGTAAACTCCATGAGCTAAATTCCCATCTTTCAGATCATAGAGTTGATATTGTGCAAAGATAATAAACCAAGAAATAGAAAAACTAAGTAGCGAGAGATACGGAGTTATTCAAGAGAGAGTTAGAAAGACAAACTATATTTTTTAATTGTCTTTTGCAGTGGGATGGAGGGGGGGGTGAGGGTAGGAAGGAGGGGAAGACTTGCATTGATCTCAACCTTTTCTGTAGCATTTGATTTGTAGCTATGTGCACATAGTGCTATGATTCAAAAGGGATTGTTTAACAGGCGAAAGAAGGATTTCAGGTATTTTAAAAGAAACAACTCAAGTGGGTATCAAGACTCCCTGTCTGCCATATGGCTGCCATTTAGACAATTTCCCCTTCTGTTGAAATCCCAGCTTTGCTTCCTGACAGCTCTCTGATTTGGGCATGTCACTTCTCACAGCCTCAGTTTTATCCCTTGTACGGAGGGAACGATATCCTTCCCTGGTCAAAGTAGTGCAGACTGCCGGATGAGGTAGAAGCATCCCAGTGCCTTCCTTCTCTTCTCTCCCTGCCTCTCCGCCTCCCTCCCGGTATCCTCATCAGCCCGGGGGCGGGGTGGAGCTGGCTATTTGGAACCTGGAGTGTAAGACTGGTTTTAAAAATTCAACAGGGGGAAAAAAAAAGGCCTCAGTCTCTGAGAAACGGTCGTGGCAGCACAGCGGTGAACGGATGTTTTGCCTCGGTGCTGCTTCTGCCTTCCAAGGAAGGGTCTGGACCAGCTGGTGTGTGTGCACGCGCGTGCCTCTGTGTGTGTGTGTGTGTGTCTGTGTGCGCGCGCGTGCGAGTGTGTGTGTGTGTGTGTGTGTGTGTGTGCATCACAGCCTAGTGGTCCCTATTTAATACTCGGGAAGGGGGTGTCAGCTGGAGGCTGCCGAGCGGCAAGCTTTTTGCCGAAAACGGAGGGCAAGGGGGTGACTGCTTAATGACTAGATGTTAAATGTTCCAAACAATTTATACATTTAGAATCCTAAGTTTTCAAAACTCAGCCCGCCGCGCAGTTCTGCAGATCTTGTTTATAACACATTTGGCTAAAATTATCTCAGTGCATACTGCACCTCCTATAGCACAGATGCTCCGGAACCTGCAGCTCTGTTTTGATCCCAGATATTCGTGCTGAAGCTATTTGTGTTCGCCGTAAATGAAACACGAAACCGAGGAACAGTGGCTCTGGTGATTTTTATAAATATATGCCTAATCTTCGCAGCGGGCACTGGGGTTCAAGTTTTATTTGTGTGTGTTTTTGCCTCCTAGTGCCCAAGGGGCTTGTTTTCTCATGTGCCTACAGGGGCTGCTGCCTGCTCGGGGAGGAAGAGCCAGGATGGAGCCAAGTTTCATTCCTGAGGACTGTCTTTGTCCTTGTCCCTGGAGATCGCTTGGAGCAGGGCAAAGATCAGGGGCTCTGGACTCTGCCGCTACTTTTGGTCATTCTTCTCCTGCCTGAGCCTCACCTTCCTCATCTGTGAAATGGGGATGGTATTATTTCATATCTCACAGGGCTGTTATGAGGATTGGATGAAATGCTCAATAGATTCATTCATTCAAGTGGTCTTTACTGAGCAAACTAGGGCTTCTTAAGGTTGGCGGCACATTAGGATCATGGGGAGAGCTTGAACCACTCCAGATGTCCGGGCTCCACCTCAGATCAGGTACCTCAGACTCTCAGGGCGAGGGGGCACTGGTCTCCATGGTTTAAACGATCCCCCAGGAATTACCAATGTTTGAGAAACACTGACCTAAGTGCTTCCCAGACTTTGATGTGCACACGAGTTCCCCAGGATTTGGTAAAATACCGAATATGGTGGGCTAGGTCAGGGGATGGGGCAGGGTTCTAGAGCGGCCTTTCTTTCTCCCTTCCTTCCTTCTTCCCTCCCTCCCTTCCTCCCTCCCTCTCTCCCTCCCTCCTTCCCTCCTTCTCCTTCTCTCTCCCTCTCTCTCTCTCTCTTTCTTTCTTTCTTTCCCAGAAAGAAAATGAGAGAGAGGGAGAAAGACAGCGCCCATATAAGCGAGAGTGGGGGAGGGACAGAAGGAGAGGGAGGGAGAGAGAGAATCTTTTTTTTTTTTTTTTAAGATTTTTATTTATTTGACAGTGAGAAACACAGCAAGAGAGGGAACACAAGCAGGGGGAATGAGAGAGGGAGAATCAGGCTTCCCACCAAGCAGGGAGCCTGATGTGGGACTTGATCCTGGGTCTCTGGGATCATGACCTGAGCCAAAGGCAGTCACTTAACCACCTGAGCCACCCAGGCGCCCCTAGGGAGAGAGAGAATCTTAAGCAGGCTTCACATCCAGCGTGGAGCCCAAGGTGGGGCTCGATCTCATGACCCTGAGATCATGACCTGAGCTGAAATCAAGAGTAAGACACTTAATCAACTGAGCCACCAGGCACCCTTAGAGCTGCATTTCTAACAAGCACCTGGGGGCTGGTGATACGGCTGCTCTGAGGACCACGCTTTGAAAAGCAAGGTTCTAGGCACTCTGGTAGGTCCTTGGGTACCAAGTTAGACTAGGAAGAGGTAGTTACTATCCACATACATCTTATGTGAGGTACAAACAATTTAATAGGTAATGACAATGATAAATATTATAACAAGGGAAGGACATGGTCCTATGAGAGTGTGTCAGGGGACATAGACCAGGCTTTGGGAGTCGAGGTGGGTGGAGGGATCAGGAATGACTTCCTGGAGCAAGCTAAGTGTTAGCCAAGAGAAAGAGGAGGAGTGCTAGGGAGATTGATGCAGGCAAACAGAGTAGCATGTGCAAAAGCCTGGGGGCAAGAGAGGAGAGCAAGTGCTAGTGGTCCAGGGTGATTGGAGTTTCCAGGTGAGCTCGAGCTGTAAGCAGGGCCCAGAGCAGGTAGCAGTGTAACCGCTGTTCATGTTAAGGGGCTTGACCTTTGTCCAAAAGGAACTAGATGGGGGAAAGCAGTCAAAAGCTCAAAGAGGGAGAGATGTAATCAGTGTGGCCTTGAGGAATTACTGGCATTCCATTCAGTCCTTCTCCCCATGCTCCATCAGCAGAGCATATCTACAGGAGAAAATGGGATCATCAACGATCAGGGAGAAGGACAGGGAAAGCCCCCACTATGTGCAGAGCTCAGGGCTAGCTGCCACTGGGCAACGTGGAGATAACTCTGACCCCTCCCCTGCCCTCCGAAAGTCCTCGACCATTGTATGTTTGGGGGTGTGGGGTGGTGGGAGACCAACACAAAGAATGGGACCATGAGGCAGATTCCGGGAGACTCAGGGAGGGTGGCATGAAGAGAGCTCGGAATCAAAGGGGGAGAGGGAGGGAGCCCATGCAGACTGGAGGTTTTGAGAGGTCTTTTGTGAAGAGGACAGCTGGAGGCTGGTACGAGGTCAGAGAAGAAGGACATGAGGATTCCAGAAGGAATGGCGGAGGATGGCCTGGGAAAACGGTGCCTAGACTAGCATAACCCATTAGGGAGTAAGAGGGCAGACCCAGCACTGTCTTTAACACTACTGATCCCCTGCACCTGGCACGGAGTTGGCATATTCCATAAATGTTTGTTGAGTGACTCTTGATGGTAAATTGGTGCTATGGACTGAATGTCTGCATCCTCTCAACATCTGCATCTTGAACCCCTAAGCCCCCGTGTGGTGTTTGGAGGTGAGGCCTTTGGGAGATGGTTAGGGTTTTTTGAGGTCAGGAGGGTGACGCCCTTGTGATGGAATTCATGCCCTTATAAGGATCCCCAGCGAGGTTGCAGTCTCTTTCCTGCCCCTAGTCACATGAGGACACAGGAGGAAGGCTGGGCGTAGGCCAGAAAGAGTGCTCATGCCAGGAACCGAATCTACTGACACCTTGATTTCAGCTTCCAGGACCCCAAGAAAAGAAATTTCTGTGTGGCCGCCTGAGCTGGCTAAGACAGGTGGAGTCTGAGAGAGGGGTCAGTTCTGCTGGCAGGCATGACTTATTTTCAGCCGGCATCTTCCTTAGAGGCAAACACTTCTCTTCGGCTGTAAATCATTGCTGGCCCAAACCCATGCCCAGCAACTCCTGCCCCTCTGATACCAGGCCACCCTGGCTATGCCCTGGGACTGCTGGGTCTCTCTGTTCTCAAGCAGTTAAGAGGTGAATGTCCCTACTACCGGAGGACCTTGCGACTGTGCTCCAGGCCACGCCCCGAGAGTCAGGGTCACAGGGCCCACGGTGATATTTGGAATCTCACTCCTGGCTGCTGATTAAAGAGGGTACATCTGGGGGACTCAAGCCCAAGAGAGGGAGAGAGTTAGAGGGCCCGGCTGGCTTCCTGAGGGCAAGGGATGAGCGCACACAGAACCAGGGCCTGACATCTCTGAGAGCCAGCCCAGGAAATGCTCTCTGTCTCATGCCCCACTTCCCCCTCTGCTTCTGTCTGCTTTCTTCCCTCTGACGCCTGGCCTTTTCTTCTCCTGGGTCATGGCAGGGCATGGCCCACGAAGCTCTTAGGCTTACATCCAAAGTGCTTGACTTTTCATTTCAGTTCCTGGTCCAAACTCCCAGGCAAGGCCTCTGAGTGATCCAACTGGAGTCATTTGCCCACACCTAGACCAAGGCAGTGTGGCTCCAAGAAGGGTCATGTTGATTAACGTGGTGGCTCCTGCCAGAATGCTCGGATGGAGTGCGCCCATGTGCGTGTGTGTTGGGGAGAGGAGATTAAGAACTTCCCAGAAAAAGGACGGGAGCCCCAGAAATGGGAAGAGGCTGGGCGGCCAAATATAAGTGTCCCCTACACTATATTAAGGGATATGGGCTTTGTGAACAGGCCACAGGAAGCCATGGAAGGTTTTGGAGCTCCAGCATGATCCGAGTTAGGAGAGATTATATCCCTAGTGATGAGGAGGAAAAAATGAGGAGACAGGGAGACCAGTGGAGGCCACCACAGTTTTCCAGGAGGGGTGGGATGGGGACTGGCAATCTGGGTACCAAAGCAGGCAGAAGCGGTGTGGGATGTGGACACACGGTGTGGAATGAGTGACAGGAAACCCCTGGGATGGATAAAGTCTTCACTTTGGGAACGCACCTGAGTCTCTTGCCAGGGTGGCTGAAGAGAGGAGAGGGACTGAAATCAATTTTCATTTCAGAGGGTTCAACATGTGGATACTGAGAGGACACAAACATTCAGAATCATTGGTACGATTCTGTTACTCTCGCAAAGGAACCGGGAGCCTGTTCGCATAGCTATCTTTGCCAAGAGACTCAAGGAATTCCTCACAGGACGGACCATCTTCTCTATCAAGGGTCCACAAACTATGCCTGTCTTGTAAATATAGTTTATTCGAACACAACCCACTCATCCATGTGTTGTTTTGCCTGCAAATCCTAAAAATGTTGACCGTTTTGCTCTCTGCAGAGAAAGTTTCCTGACTCGTTTTCCATACCAAGATGACCCTAGCTCTTTCTCACTGCTATTATCACCTGGCCCCAGAAACCAAGGATCACCAATCTCTTCTTCTGCAGAGGGGGGCTGGAACAGCCTTGGAGATTAACAGATTAAAATCTCTGTTTTTAATTCAAAAATGTAAGTCCTGGTTTACCTGGGCCCCCACCTGTCAGTTTCAAGGTCATTACCAGGTGAGATGCCTGGAGACCTGTCCTCATGCAAATAGCATGCCTGGGTGTTCCCAGCTGTCCCAGTTTATGGATCAGACTGCTCCCTGGGCTTCCACTTCCTTTGGAGAGGGGGTGTCAAGCAATTTGTAGGAAGGTTAAGGATGGTTATTAAGTTGCTGGATGAGAGAGCAGAGAGGATATTCTGACAATCCAACCATGAGGGGCCGACCAGGAAGGGAGGAGCGGCGGGAGACATTGTACGAACACTCCGAGTGTGCTGCCCAGCTCAGCTGGGACGGAAGGAGAAGTGTCATTAAGAAGGATCCAGAAGAGCGTGAGAGGGTAGGAATGAGGGTTTCAAGGTTTGAAGGCTGGGGAAAGGTCAAAGCTTGTGAAAGATGTTTAGAACACACTGAGGGTGCTTCGGGGTATATCTGGGGAGAGAGACAAGATAGGGACTCACTGCTTGGTGTGAGTGTAATGCGAACCGAAGACAGAATATTCTGGTTTTCTTCCTGCCCCCTCATGAGGAAGAGAAAGGAGAAGGAAGAGCTACTTTTCATGGGAGTGGCTATTAGGTACCAGGTGCAAATCAGACATTAGGCAGTCCTCTGTTCTTTTAAGGATTTTTGTTTTTTTTTTTTCCTGGGGGAACAGGCATAGAATAAGAAGTATACCCGCTCAGTGGCTTTTTACCCACATAACCCCCACCTGTTGGGTCCCCTTTCCAGGCACCACCCGCACTCCCGCTCCCCCGCCCCCAGGGCAGCCAATCCCCTGACCTCTAACCACCGCACATTGGTTTGGCTCCTTGTTAAACTCCCTACAAGTGGGATCACAGAGTATGTTCACCTTTGTGTCAGGCTTCTGCTAATACAGTGAGAGTCATGTGGGCCAGTGCACACTGGTGTATGCACAATGTATGTATCGTGCTGTTTTTTCTTTTTTTTTTCCTTCTACACTACAGTCCACATTCAATCAGGGTTAGATTTCTTGAGTAGGAAGAAGGTACATCAGAGAATGTCCTTGCATTAAAAAAATTGTATATGTGTATACATATATTGAGAGAGAGAGAGAGAGAAGGAGGAGGAGAGAGAGAAGAAGAGAAAGAACCTATTCTATTCTGATGAACATTTGTGTAGTTTCCATTTTGGGGCTGTTATGAATAGCTCTGCAATGAACATTCTATAATTGCACTCTGATGGACATGTGTACGCATTCCTGGGGTATATAGTCAGGAGTGGTGTTGTTGCTTATAGGGTAGGCATGGGTTTAGCTCCAGTTGATACCGATTAGGAAAAATTCTCATTCACATTTTATAAACAAGAGATTGGAAACTCAGAGAGAAGAAGTGATTTACCCAGGTTCCTGGGCTCTGAAATCTCCACCGTGTCCTCGCACAGGATCGGCCTTTGGGGAGATCTCCGGTGCTGTGCCATAGGGCTCTGCATTGTTAATCAACATTTTCAGGCAATTGAATAAACTTGTCAAAGACACCCAAAAACCGATCTGTGCTGACTTGAAGCTGGGCGGGATGGTGTGAATGTTGGGACTTTAAAAGATGTCACGGGTTCCACTTTAAAAGGAGTTGCCAGTCACACCAGGTGGGGTCCAGACTATGGCAAGGTCAATATGTTAGATCCTGGCCAGGATCGAAGGGCGGAGTCCAGGGACCACGGCCATGTAGATGCTGGGAGTGTGAACATGAGGAGGAGAGGTAGGACCGAGCGGGACCAGATGCTGGGGAATCAGGAAAGGCCACAAGAGGCAGTGACGCTGGGAACGGGGGCTGGGTTGTGGGTTTGTTTCCAGTTTCTGAAGGTGTTTGCCTACCAGAGTGATTCCAGTGTCAAGTGTGCACCTGTCCGACCAGGCTCTGCAGAACCTTCCGGGTGGCCTGGAGACAGCGGAGCGTGTGTCCAAGGGTCAGCAACAGAGCTGGTGAATGATCTCTGAGTGTGTGCATCCAGGGTTGCGTAAATGTATGGGAGCGCATGTGGACAGACCCGCGGTGGCCTCCCTTTGAGCGTGCCAGCACTTCGGACTTACTTCGAATCCCCAGAACGCGGCAAAGGTGATGGGATGCCACTCCTGGGATTAGGGACCTTACACAAAGCAGTCACTCACCGCTTTGGCTGGCTTGCACACGCTAGAGAAGTCTGCTTGCTGGCTCGATGAGAGGCGCGGCCAGGCTGAGGCTGAGCACGGGACAAGGAGCCGCCGAAAGCCAGGCCCGCAGTCCTAGGCCAAGAAGAAATTCATTCTGTCTTCAACCTGAATGAGTGTGGAAGAGGCTGCTTCCCCCAGACGAAGCTCCAGGTAAGAATGCAGCCCAGAGGCCGCCTTGACGGCAGCAGGTGGGACCCGGCGCGGAGGACCATACTCCTGACCCGGGGCACGGTGAGGTCCCAAGTGTGTGTTGCTTGAAGCCGCTGTTTGTGGTCATTTGTTCTGCAGCAAGAGAGCACCCACACCGCTGGTACATATGCGTGTGTCGGGTGGGCGGCACCCGGGGTGTGGATCTGGATGGCGTGTGTTCAAGTGTGTGTGTGTGTGTGTGTGTGTGTGTGTGTGTGTGTGTGAGCATGTGCCTCGGTGTGTGGCTGTTTGGGTCTGTGTGTGCGAGGGTATGTGTTGGCGTGGCAAAGGGCTGTGCCTGTGTCTGCCGGTTCACGGATGTATCGGTGAGTAAGCATGTGTGTGCATGCACACGTGTGTGCAGGGCCCCCTCCCTCCTCCTCTTTTATTATTTCCTCCCTGGGTTTGATGTTAGGGGTGAATAAAATTTAAAGAGCGCTAAACTTTTTTAGAAGAGCCCTAAAGGGAGCAGAGCTTTCTGTGCGTGAGTCATTACCAAGAACACCTGTGAACTGTTGGTTTTAATTGGGTCACAGCTGTCAGGTTGCGGGGCGGGAGGGATCGGTCCCTCGGCTTGTGGGGCCCCAGCCCCCACCTTCTGTCAGCGCTTTGGGCCAGCAGCAGGGGCAGGAGGGCAGGAGGGCCCTGTGAACCCCAGTCTGGCTCGGGTCCTCCATCCTCCCAGGAGATGGGGGATGGGGCTAGATGCTTTTGGGAGAGGAGCCGGGCCTGGGTCTAGCCTCGGGCTTTGGCTTCATGCCCCGTCACAGTCCTCGGGCCTCCCGTCCATCTGTCCCCGACTTCCTTGTGCCAAGAATCACCTACCTGAGACCTGGGCCTCCCACCCCTTCATGAGGGTGTCACACGCGCACACACACACACACACACGAATACTCACGTATGCAAACTCACACTTTAGGAATAACAACAGCAAACACAGATCACAGAGCACGTGGCCAGCACCCTCCTCGGTCGGCATCAGGGATCTCACCACAACGTGTGAGGTGGGCATGAAGGCTCCCATTTTACCCAAGAGGGGTCAAGTAACTTGCCCAAAGTCCCACGGTGAATAACGCACAGTCACCAGGGACCCGTGCGCGCGTGTGCGCACACACGTGCAAGTGTCTGCAACCTCCAGTTACTCTCCACATGCTCACACTTGCAGGTGCTCATGCACATTTAACAAAAACAATCAAATACTCCCCCCCCCCCACCCCGCCGCCATTGGTGCTCATGCGCTCTGACCCCCCCACACACACAAGTACACGGGCAAAGGTGTACCTTTAAGCCCAGAGGGGAGCCCACCAGCTATACCCGGTCACCTTCAAACACAAACATCCCACCTCTCCACCTTGAACAACCTCGCAGCAGCGACCCGGCTGCTCAAACTAACCGCAAGTATGATGAACTCTGTAAACCCATTCGTGATCATGGTCTCAAAACTCCCCCCC